>CABFOW010002293.1:0-59895 GCA_902141385.1 Timema californicum | reverse complement strand
CCCCCCCCCCCCCCTCACACACATTTTATAAACTATAACACCTGACCTAGCTGCAAGATAGCTTTCATGATAGAGAATTGGCATGGAGTATTTAGAATAAGTCAGCGCTTTCGGACATTTTTTTTCTAATGTGAATAAATTTCGCACTCGCTTCAGTGGCCGCATGGCATGGTCTAACGCGCTACTCTTGTAATAGGCTAGACTGCCGATGACGGGAAGATCAAGGTTTGAATTTCAGTCGGGTGTACTGATGGGGGTTTTCCCAAAATAATTTTCCACTCTCTCTAAACGCAAATGCGAGTACACTTCTTTAAATATAACCTTCCTAATCTCAAACACCTTTAGTGTAGTTAGCACATAAGTGTGTACACAAACAACAGGTAGTAAGGTGCAGCACAAAAAAAATCGCTTTACATGGATTCTTTTATGAGTATTATATTTCACATTTTGCATGAAACAACATTTTCTCGGATTTTTTTTCTTTAATTTATAAAATTCCCGGCTTATTTTAGTTTTTCCCCTGACCAATTTAAATTCTCAGCTAATTTCCATTTTCCCGGATGGTAAACACCCTGGTTTTAAATCTGATACCCAAACAAAAAGAGGTTCTGGACAAAGAATGCTTGTCAAGGCTAAGTACACCTTTCCCAAAGATGTAGAGAAAATTTCTTTTTGATGATGCCAATAAGAAGAATTTCTTTCATCTTCTTGCAAAAATGATAGCAATTTCTCAAGCAGGAAGAAAGCACTTACAAAGATCAAGTTGTATTCTCTGGTAATGGGACATTCAACAGTGATGCAATCATGAAGAAGCAAATGGTAAACTCTTCTTACACATTAAAAACTGTGTTTAGTCTGATCACAAGTACATTTCAATTCTTACAGTTAATTCTGATGTGGTAATTATTGAAGAAGCTACCTTTTTTGGTGTTAAAGTCAATGAGCTTGTAGGTCCTCTGGTATAAATTTGGAAGTAGGAAGGACAACAAATTTTTCTCACTTACTGCATTATTAGAAAACATTTCAGATGACATCCGATGAGCTTTACCATTTTTCCATGCAAACGCAACACCATGTCAGCATTCTATGGTATTGGTAAAACCAAGGCGTAGAATTTTTGGAACAAAATGCCTGAAATTACCCCAGTATTCAACTGCTTGTTTAACACTATGAAAATGGAAGACCGATATTTTGACATGGTTGACTGGTTTACAATACTTCTATTTGACACCACAACCACAACAAAAAGTGTAAATAAATGTGCAGGATATTGTTTACACTCACACACAAATCAATAGAGAATATATCACCAAGACAAGATGCCTTAAGATTTCATGCCAAGCAAACGATGCTGCAAACAACGATTTGGAAACAATGTCTTGAACACCAAATGCTGACTCAGCAAATTAGGTATCTTGGTTGGAAAAAGACTCCTTTTTGTGGATACGAACAGCTATGGACAACCATTCCAGAATAAGCTGAGTATTATTTACCTGAAATTACTTTTGAAAAGGAGGGATCGGCTTATATGCAAGACCAGCTTATTAGAAAGTCCTTAAAACATATTTTATTTATTGTTAATAAATTGATAAAATAAATTGTAGATTTAAAAAATATGACATCAGGTAATTAAGTAATTGATGGATCAGCATAAATGAGGTACCTAAATATATTTTCCCAAATTCTACTTTGAAAATAGGGAGTTGGCTTATCTTTGGGCTAATATGGTCAATGGAAATAGGAGTGGGAATTTGAATAAGTGGATTAAATATAAACATATATTTAATCGAGGCAGTTGAGAGATGTATGCATTTCATGATATTATGAGTACAATATGTTAATTTTATAGTACCTATAGTTGCATATTTTGTTGGTTTTTGCCTATTTTATGAATATGTGCCTTAACGCACCTATTTTGTCTCTGGCCTCTCTTTTTCATGCAGTATAGATTTTATGCTGAAATAAAGAGTCCAGTTTATTAGAAAGCGTAAGTTGTGGCATACTTGTTTAAAGTAGGTTTGAAAATCAACATTTGTTAAATAGCTTCCAATGAGCATATATTTATTGGGTGGAGGACGATGAGAGCAGTGGCAGATATCTTGGAAGGGAATGGCATGCTGTTGCAGGAGAAAAGTTCTACTTCTTTGGAAACAAATAATTTGAAATTTTGTTCCTTGACATTGTGTGTCCCAGTAGAACTCAGCTTTACAAACTGTAAAAAACATTCTATATGAAAATACAAGCATTTCACTACTGAAAATCTAGAAAATGATCCAGTGATTAACAGCATGTGACCCACTTTGGTAATCAAATGGGCAACAGTATCACTCTTGTAGAACAGAGGACCGTCTATTTTACTAAATGGCATTTATGGTATCTTTATGACATACCAAAAACAAATAAATATTTGTGCTATCTGGTGTGACTGGGCCTTGTTACTTTCTTGTAAATAGCCCCTCTTTCCACCAAGGTTTGGCTAGCCAGTTGTGAAAACTAAAGTAAGGGATTAGATGATTTGGAAATTCCAAAGTTGGAATGGAGATAACAGGAATTGACATTTCTTGGAAATATTGGTCATAATAAGGAAAATATTTTATAGATTTGAGAATCCAGTCACAGCCAAACTTTAAATACATTTTGACTCCTCTATCCTTGAACTAAGAGAGCTAACAACACCCTTAGAAATGCAAAGTATAATATTACAAAAACATATGATTATGAAAATAAATTCTTAATCTACTCTAATTAGTTTGGAAAGGGGGAGGGTTTGAACCCCTAAACCCGCCCATACACCCCCCTCGGTATGGCCCTGAATACAATATGAATACAAATACAATACATCTATAGAGAAAGAAGGTAAAAAGGACTTTTTTTAAATTAGGAATTTTGAAAATTCTTGCAATACTTTACAAACGTGTCTGTGGGAGGCATCATCCAAAGTAGACAAACTCTTTTTTTGTTTAAGTTTTACTAGAGCACGTGCACTTTTTAAAACCAATTTGTTGTATCAGCCCACATCTTGTGAACTAACTTATTGCTAAAGCATACATAACACTCAGATCTTGGATTTTAAGTTCACAAATGATAACTTTATAGCCCCACCGGGAGTCAAACCCAGATTTAAAAGTGAACAAAAAACAGAAGACGTAACTAATAGTTAGACTGTGATGGACTGAACGCTGGACTAATTTGTTCAAAATATATTTTTTATAAATAATAAACCTTGTTACCTAAGTGGCTGTGTGGTATATTTAATGCTTCAGGTGACCTGTTCCATATTTCAGGTGACAGTTCTGTATTTTACCATGTAGCTTAATTTAGAAATTACATGTTGTGAATCATTGAAATTTCGGTATTTAACAATATTTCTCTTTCTAAGTTTGTTAAAACATAACAATAGTATGATTTTCGGTTATGATTTTAAATGGACAGCCCTAAGTTTGGAATTTAGCCATTGGGTGTTGGGGAATTCCTGAATTCTTATCTCATCACTGCTTACTGTGTTTCACATAAGTGTCAGTCAGTCTGCCTCAAGATTTCAATTAACTTACAAGTGGTAAACGTAATAGTAACAAATTAATAATAGCATAATTATCCAGTAATAATAATAAGAATTAATGGAGAAGGCCGAGTTGCCAACCTTTGACAACATAGTATTCTGTATTTGTATTATGAGAAAATGGTCGCCTTATTCAGGCCTCAACAATAAAATTGCATTAATTTAAAGATGGGAAAATTAAATTATTTTAATTCAAACTATACCAGCAGTCAGTCAAGGTAGAACTGAAGGAATAGAAGCACGCTCCTTCGGTGCCTGATAGTGTTAGCACACTAATAAATATATGATCAAGATATATTATACCACAGCATACCTGCTCGAGGGTTAAAGAAGGAAGATGGAGCCATTTTACTAAAATGACCCGGCCATTGGCTGGAAATAGCTGATGATGATGATTTTCAATTATGTTCAAGATTTCTTCAAACAAGATAAGATAATTGTGTCTCATATGCAAGAGTTGGATTCGCTAAAAATAAAAGGTGAAATGTGGTTGGTGTATATGATTATTGTGTTTTTCTAAGAACAATAATTCTATGGAATATAGTTAGAGGTGTAGCGCATGTTAGCGGGCAAGACACTTGGCCTACAGCTATCCCGTGACTTAAAAGAGGAGGTTACTTATTTTTAGGCCATCATTAAACTCATATGGGGCTATGATCCATCATTATTTTTACAAACAAAATAATACACCGAATCAATACTAAAACTGTTTTAGAGAGAATACAAAAAATTAACTCACCTAAGAAACAGGATCTTTCAGCAATGTTTTACAGACACGTGGCACACCTAAAACTATATCCCAAAGAATTATTGTTTTTTACAAACAAATAATAATCGCCTACAACGACCACATTTGATCCATTTTATATGAAAGTGAGCTTATGCATGTAATTTCTTAATTAATAAAAGAAAACTCAAAAATGAATGTTCAGTTAGACAATGGGCAATATTTTGCTCTTATTAGAATATATAATATTCTAAAAAATTATTTTGTTTTTAAGAATCATGAAATGCTGTGGTGAACGAGACCATAATTTTTCTAATAACTTTTATTTGGTTGTTGCCACAGATATTTTCCTCCTTTCTTAATACAAACTCTTTAAAGTCAGTAAAGTGAATCCACATTATTGAACTTCCAAAATCCAGAGAGATCTTGTTTACAGGTATGACAATTTCATAATAATATAGGTGATAATGAGCACAAGTCTCAATGTCACATCCAAAACAAAAAAAATACACTAAAGTTCATTTTTAAACTTAAATAAGAATCAGAATTTATTTTTTATTTCCCAGAAGTGAGGTTATAATGAAGCTTATCAAGGTTTATGATTTAATTTATGTTTAATTTAATACATAAAGGAAATAGGCTGAAACATGAACCAAGATCTGCCAAATCACCTAGTGCCATGTACCCTCACATCTCAGATTTCCTCTATGTTTTTTGTAGGGATATACAAATTATAGCTATTTTTTTCATATTTTTCAGTGCATAAATGGCCCCAGGGCACCATTTTGAAAAACATATTTCCTGCTTTCAGTGTTTATCCAATTCACGTTGTAATTACTTAAAATATTCATAGCTTCATTATTTATTAAACAAATTTGTTCATTTTGGTGTCAAATTAAAGCTTATGTTTAGTAGCCCCATTTTAAAACAAAATTCAAATATTTTATATAAATATTATTTATAGTAATTATCACAATTTTTTTTAATAATTATATTTCATTAGTTAGATTAATTATTGTTTCTAAGCCACATATATATAAGACATTTCATATTTTAATACAAGACTAGCATTAACTTACTTTGGGGGGAAAAAACGTGGTGTTTTTGTGGTTTCAGAATTAAAAATTATTACTCTTTGTTAGTATACATTAACGGCTATGACTTACTGTGTGTAAGTTACTTGTAGCAAATGAACATGTTTATATACTTAAGGTCATTACCCGACAAAAAATTTTATTGCACAATTTTAACAAGTGTATAATAATTATTAACTATAAAAATTAATTTATCTGGTTAAAATTTAGTACAACTTTACATTTATATGAAGTGTACAGAATGAAATAATACTAATATATTATATTAGTATTAATAACATAAATACTTCAGTATATGAGTGTCTAGTTATACTAAATTTCAGCCCCATATATTAATTACTTTATCTCAAGGTAGAATGGAAGGGGATGTGAGGAAAAACCAGTGTTTCTTTTTGCAATTTTTACGACCAAACATTTGTTTTTGCCAAAATAAATAAAATATTGCCCTAGTACAAACATAGAATTTAATTTCCTTCACATGGTAATATACACATTTATTGAATATGTCAAGGCCCTGAAATTTAACAACTTTTCCTCTTCATTTAAAAAGTTTGTCATTTAATGCTGCTATGCTCATGAAAAAGATTCAGGAACTGTTGATATCACTATGTGAGTAAAATTAAACTCTATGTTTGTACTGGAGCAATATTTGTCTTATTTTGGCCAACAAATTGTTTTGATTTAAAAACTGCAACATTGGCCTTTTCTCAAATCCCCTTCCATCTCACCTTAACAGTTGCACCATACACAAAAAGTGTAAAATACCAAGTTTAACTCCTTATAACACATGAAATGTAATGTTTTGAGATCATTGAAAAACTATTTATAGCCTATAATTTACACACTTGTTTAAATTGTGAAATAAAATTTTTATGGTCTAATGACCTTGAATGTAATAATTATTATATCCCCCATACATTTTCACAAACAAACAAATCTGTAGAATCTATTAGGACAAAAAACTTTTTTAATTATAAATGAGACAAGGTTGCGCTCACCTGAGCTACATAGAATCTTCTAGAATATAAAGATTGATGTCATGGAAATAACAAAACAACTAGTTTATATTCAATGCTATTATACTTTCCCAACCGAGCTTAACCTAACCCTTCATTACTATGACACTTTCCCAAACCAGCTTAACCAAGAGCCTTTCAAGTTAAAAAAAAAATTAAATTTATAATTATAAATACAATAAACTATTCTGTAATAATTTAATGTGGGTGGTAGGCAGGCTTGAAAAAACCCAGGTTATTTTTAAAAATATCAGACTAGTTGGGTTTTATTGTGGTTTGATTAAATATATTATGTATGTCATTCGATTAAACCAACAATTCAAATATATTAATTATTCAGGATCCAGAGAAACATATTTATTTTTATTACAGTGAGGAAAGGAGTAATAAGTGACATAATAAAGAAAACCAATGCAATAATGTAATTCTCCACAACAATACTGTATAAGCTAACAGGTTTAAAAAAGGCCTGTGTAGAAGGGATAAAAAGAGGTGAGAGGTGAGACCATGCATCAAATTACTGGCAAGCCAACTGAAGAATTGATTTGTTGCTTTCTTTACTTAGAGATAAAAGGTAAGAACTTTTGTTATTTAATTTGCTTTTTTGACAAAGTATTATTTCTAATGCCTAGCATTAATACAATGCAGGTACCTTAAAATTATATTATCCTGAGTGAGTTGCTTTTTGAACATATTATTTTGTTCAACCAATTAAAACATATTTTATAACTTAGTCTATTGTATAAAATATGTAATTTCAAAAATTGTGTAAAACACCAAATACAAATCAATGTGTATATATTCATCATCATCATCATCATCATCATACCATTTTAGTGGAGGGTCAAGGGTAACTCATAACACAAAGAAGCGCAGGAAAGTTACATGTTATCGTTATTTAGGCCTAAGTTACATTAAGAAAGTGATTCAGGAAATTAGCTGAGCAGTGTAGGGAATTGATACTGCACCTTTTTATATATATCTCACATATGGAGGTCAAAAAAATTCTTCCACGGACAGGAGTTATGACGTAATTGATATGGCCAACGATTCGAAGTGCTTTTTTCCATATGCATTGTAAACCACTAGTTCAATTTCAATTTCTTTATTTTAAATGAAAGCTCTTTAAATTTTCTTTAAGATGAGTGTAGACAAGTTTCCGATTATTCGATGATTACTTAGTTATTTAAAAAATAACAATGAGTGAAAACATTTTTTATTATTTCTGTCATAACTTTCAGTGGTTAAATCTACATATGTCTCAAGTAAAAGTTTTTTATTGCTTAGTTTACTAAAATAAGTGCATTATGTACTTTTCGTATGACAAGCCGCAAGGTTGTAATCCTTTATACAACACTTACAAGTAGAGGGCAGACTGCTTTGTTTCCCCACACTGTCTTGTTACGTTTTTGCTGAAATCTATAAAATTCATGTATTTAAGATATAAAACAAAGTTTAATAATAATGGTAAAATAATATTTAAATAAAAAACGAAGTTTCCTCAAATCCAATTTACAAAATTAAACTTTGGCTCTCGAGTAACCATACTTTTGAGTGAACAATATCAAAGACAAAACAATTACTAATATCTTAGGCATTATTTTACATTCCCTGACAGATTTTGCATAGTCTATTGCAGAGCAGATCATGTTTGCAACAATTGCAGTGACTTTCATAAAACAAACTTCCTCAGAAACAGATAAACTTCAAGCTGGGTTGCCCAGACAAGGCTGTAGTTATTGTTAATATCTTTCTATCCCCAAAGTTAGATGTCCGGTAGTTTAACAATTGCTTTTATCTGTCTATTTTTGTGACCACCCTGCTAGCAGCTGCGGAGGACATGCAAATAGAGAGCATGAGTGGTGGGTTGGGATGCTTTACATGTTTCTGTTATGCATTGTAAAGAGATTCAAACATGCATCCTTTACAGAAAGGCAGTCACTTGTTGCATTGTAGCATGTAGCCAGGTACCTTCAGAGGAGATTGAAGATGGCACCAGGCAAAGTGTCCTGAGGGTGTGATAGGAACCAAAAAACCTCCGTCACTTCAGGGATCTCCCTCAATTTGTTCCACATTTATTTTCTCCCTCAGCCTGCAAATAATTAAGTGTGTTGCAAGCATCTAGAGAATGTGTGAAATCCACAGACTTTTTGCCAAGGTTTTGAGCTATATCATGAACTGCAATGGTCTTAAATATCTTTTCCCAACCAAAGTTTACTCTCAGTTTAGCAAGACCTTCTTTTTAGAAATGTGATATAGCAACACAATAGCATCTATTTCTACTGTGAGAATGTAAACAGCCTTGAAATCTGTGTTCACTGCATCAAGTACACGGACAAAAATCCTAGGATCTGCTTCTTTGAGATTACACATTTCCTCAATGATTGAAGTCACATTTTCATCATTATTGAGTACATTTATACCTAAAGTGGAAAACACCTGTATATCTTTAACACGTGAACTGGCAACAATCTCTCTGGCCCGGAAGGAAAAGAGTTCAGTTTTACTGTCCAAATGTTAAAGGAAGTGTTGCAGTTTATTCCACAAGATGTTGTTTGCCCGAACCTAACGCCGCTTTCTAAATGCACAGCAGTCTCTGGTGTACGATTTTTTTTCTTGGTAAACATCTTACACTATTTCAATGCACTGTGCTTGGTACTTTCCGACATTTATCTGGAGATATTTTCCTATAGCTTCACTGTACTCTTGAAATGTTTTTTCCACCTTTGCCTGAACGAGAGCTGGACCATCATAAGTAATATATGTTATCTGGGTTGTGTTGTATGAATCACCTTCCGGTAAAGTGCTATCTTCGGGAACATCTTGAGCATCAGGAGTAGCACCTTCATCTTGAATTAGCATCTCTTGAGCTGCTTCATGTGGCATTTCAGCTGGATCATCAATGAAGTTTTCATCTTTAAAATGCATGACATCAGACCGCAGATTGACTGTCATTTATCTCAGAAGATGTGCATTTTCCCAAAGTTTTGACCAGGTCAGCCTTGCTTCCTCTTTGAATATATCCTTCACATTAAATTGCTGGAGGGAATGGATGATTTTCAAAAGAAAGGAAGTGATAAAGGTCAATGAATTTGTTTTAGTAAACTTAGCAATAATATAACTTTTACATGAAACATTTTTTGATTTAACCAATGAATATAAACTTATGACAGAAATAATAAAGAAGTTATCCCTAGTTTTTTTTTAAATAATGCACATCTAAGGTAAATTCATGCTTGTATCAAAAGTTGCACATCTAAGGTAAATTCATGCTTGTATCAAAAGTTGCAGTATCAGGCCAAAAATCTTCCCTTCGCTGCTCAGCTAGATGTGTTGAGTTCTTTTTAAATATAGTGTTAACTAAGCATATTAGAAATGTATAAAGCCTGGTGTCATCCGATTATATGTACTCTTGTGTGCATAATAAAGTGAGTAAAATATCTAAACATTGTAACTTATCATAACAATGAAAAAGGGCCTAAAACAAGATTAATAAAACATAAGTATGATTCACCATAGTGCATATTCAGTAATCTAACAATCATTATCAAGAATAAACAAATCCAAGAGGATTCATTCACCACTCAATATGAGAAGTATATTTTAAGAGGGGGTCAATCTAGAAATATGAGCAGTGTTCAAATTATAAATATTATGGGTCTAAAAATGTTGACATAAGCTGCCATACCCAATACTTCACTCAAAGAGAAGCTTAATATTTTTCTATTATATTATTCAAAATTCAAGTATATTTCCAGTATAAAAAATAAAATCATATATCTATATATTTCTGTTGTCAACATCCCTTTTTCTCAACTAATAAAAAGCCTACAGCGATGATTAAGGTTATCAGTTGATAGGATTTTTTACCAACTTCTGACATAGCATAGGCTACTCAGTTTACGTTAAAACACATTGTTTAAAATTTAAGTTAAAATCTAACAATATTTTTGTATCGATTACCGAAAATAAACTCTTTGTTATTTTGTGTATACACTTCGCTGAGTAGCCTATTTAATTTCAACAACCCAACAAAAGACTAATTTTTGGGGGGGAAGGGGGGAGATATATTACCAATATTGGTAGACACAGAAACAATATTGAAAATAAACAACTTAAAAACCCCACAAAATAATATTTGAATGACATAGATATTGAAACGAGCAGAAACCTAACAGGACCACAGATTACAATAGTGTGTACTTATAAATTATAATCTAACATAAGCCTATTATGTATTTTCAACTATCCTATACTACATAACCTCTAAAAGTTGGTTGTGGTACATCATGGGAGTTAGATAATTGTCACAGTTGCAGATACATTTAAATCTTGAAGATATTATAAAACTATTGAAAGATCATGATTATGGAAAAAGGTTTAATTTAACTGCAAGTTAATTGGGTGGGTAATACATTTGTGATTAAAAAAGAAGTGTGTTTGATGAAAAAGATAGCCTTTAAAAGGGTTACTTCCCTTGAATAGTTTAAAAATCTTTTTCTCAAAAACTATATGTTCTCGATCCTTTTAATACATTTAAAATCGTCGTAACCGGAAACTTAAATTTTACTTAACTTATTTGGCATTAAACACTTGATTGACATTTATATGAAAGCTTAAAGCACAAATCTTTCAATTAAAAGCCACAAGTGGTAGGAATATAATGCATACGTACCAATTAAAGTATTTAATAGCTAATACTAGACTAGTAAATACTATTCCAAGATCATTTTATATAAACGTGATCAATAAATAAAATTCTCGGTGCAAATTGCAGAAAAGATCAACACACAAAGTACAAACTTAAAATGTGCTAACTCACGATGCACGCTGGGTAAAAATGGCGTCAATAAATAATATCGCTTCTGGTGGCGACGATAACCCAGCTCAGCTGCATAAGAAATTAGGAGGTGGTCCACATGGACTGGGTGAGAAATTTTAGAATGAAAGCCTCATATATGAAATCAATTATTAGAAAATCAAATGTCTCTATAAATGTATACGAAAACAATCTTTCAATTATCTGACAGAATTTAGTTAATAGTAAATCAATTTGACCAAACTCGAAATTTCCTCACACTTAAGTTCAACATATTATAATTTTAATCAATAACAATATTCACACTTAATATTGCAATATTCCCTGCACTCACTTATGACCATTGCAATTTGAAGCTTTCCAAGACAGATTTTTTTTAAGATGAATGAAATAATTATTTGCCGTATGATTGGTGTACTGTATAAACATACACCGTCTACGTTTTTAAAATTAAATCGCAAATATTAAAACAAGATTCACAATAAAATAAATTAAGATGCGTACAGTGATATACGCTACAGTCATGATTAACGTTAATTTTGTTTAAAGTTTAATGTTTCATAATTGAAGCTCTATCATATAAGTCAAGCCATTAATAAAAACAATATTAAGATAGTTGAGTATTTTTTTCTTAAATCCCATACTTTAAGGATACTAACCCCCAGTGGCTGGAGTGTGTTGAATGAAATAATTATTTGCCGTATGATTGGTGTACTGTATAAACATACACCGGCTATGTTTTTAAAATTAAATCGCAAATATTAAAACAAGATTCACAATAAAATAAATTAAGATGCGTACAGTGATATACGTTACAGTCATGATTAACGTTAATTTTGTTTAAAGTTTAATGTTTCATAATTGAAGCTCTATCATATAAGTCAAGCCATTTATAAAAACAATATTAAGATATTTGAGTATTTTTTTCTTAAATCCCATGTTTTAAGGATACTAACCCCCAGTGGCGGGAGTGTGATCTTAATTTTTAGTGTAGCCAGGTCAAAGCTTTTTGGTAAAGGGTCCTGTTGTGTAGTGGTCAGTGGACCTGGATACAAGCTTAAGGGTCCCGGGTTCATTTCCCGGCTGGTACCCTTGGTATTTTTCCCTTAGGGGAATAATCCCAGTGGTCACCAGGGTTTGGTTAGTTCTTAAGTTAGGTTAAGACTCATCCCAGCTCCAAAACATATATCATTGCGGATATGATGTGTAGACAACCACCTATGGTGTATCTTAGCAATGTTCTGTGCCGACAGAGCGGCAACCCTTCCTTCACCTCTGACAAGACTTGTATTAATCACAACTTGTGAATGTGTGGAATGCCAGGCCTCCACTGTGGTTCAGATCATACGTTAAACTGTAGGTCTTCCATTTCATCTCACAATCACCCAACCATTACACATTAGCATAAGTGTGTATAACCCGAACGGGTAGTAAGACGTGGTGCTAATAATAATAATTATTATTATAGAACTGCAAATTGTCTACACACATGGCAATCGAGCCTAGCGGTCAAAGTCCCTCCTGGTCATATGTGTCATATGATTTTTAAAAAAAAGCTTACTGGTAATGGGTTTTTCACACCACATGCTAACATATTACATTCATTTAAGTTTTCCTAATTTTTAAAAATCACTGGAATTACAAAATCACTAAACAAATATACAAACCGGAAGAATAAAATAATAACGGTTTTGAATTAAACATACCAAGTGATGACTTGCACAAAAGTTTGGCATGTCTCTCTCTTAATGAGTACTATTACCACAGTATTTTAATAATTGCACATTACTCATGTATTTTAATTATTTTACTTAAATGATTAATATTTGTACAGCTTATCGTTTTTCACAATCCCTCACTACCAAATAATAAAAATATAATCTTTGTTTTTCTTAAATCACAGTTAACCACAATTATTGCTTACCAAGTCAAGTATTAGAAAAAGTTCATAACTGTGTACTCACCAGTTTTTCTTGCAGTTTTAATGAAGAAAACAGAGTTTTTAATAAAGAATATACTTTTTTCATTTTAATTGATCATTTTCACACATCATCTAACTTCTTGGATTTTAACACATACTAAAACACATATAAAAAACCAAAATACAAACCACCTTTATTGTATGGTGAGCCAGCTCAGGCTGGCCCAGTTTGCTAGTGTACCTAAAGCTCGTACTGGAATGGTAGGGGGATTGACTTTGAGAGACATCTCACACTGGGTGTGCCTTCTCTGTGAAGGCTTATCAGAGCTCTGCTTCTGTATTCGGTCACTAGCGTTGGTTGATTCAGTCCTCACATGACATTTGGAGCAAACAATGAAAATCTTGACTTAAATACTACAAACGAATCCAATAATTCACTGCCTGTAGAGAGTGATGTTCCACTTCATATTTATGTGGGTTTTTTTCCAAAATATTTTATAGAATATAAAGAAAAAAAGAATATTTTTATGTTAAAAAAATATTGGAAAAATGTTGATGGGGCCTGGCCTCTGTGGCCCATAATAATATACACTTTTTTTTTTGTGAACCAATCTAGAACTCATTTGTAGGAATATACAAAATTAATAGTTTTATGCCTTCCCCACTTAGTATAAATTAATTTTTATTTAATCAAGGATGTTGCATAATTAAAGGGGCATATTCTCACACTGCTACTCTGATGACAATGTTACAGTAACCTAGGGTAGCTCTAAACAATAGGGTAGCAATTAACAGATTTCCAGAAAATTATTTGCCTTACTGTGAATAAAGTAATAGAAACTAAGAGGAGTTTTCAATTTTCAAATGGTCTTCAGACAAAGTTATAATTGGTGGTTACACTGACAATCACACAACTGTTTCCAAAGGTACGACTCAGGTTTAAAAAGGTTGCTTCAATTTACAAGGTCTAAGTTATGTGACAACTTTTAGTAATATAGTCCAGAAGTAAGTATGACTTTTAAGTTACATAGCTACCACTATATTAATGCATTAAATACATATTAAGAAACGTTCTAAAAAAACTTATTTTTGCATTAAATTTTTTTATTTCTAGGTTGTGTTATACACCCACCAGTTTATTGTTTACTAGGTGTAGCCTAACATATAGAAAACATGTACATATATGCCATATCACATAAATATTAGCAAAATACTGGTACTGTATTAAATATTTTAATAAACTAAAATTAATCCGAGTTAGTATCATAAAAAATTAAATTTTTTCAGAGTTAAAGCAATGACTAGAAATCTTATGTGCCATGCAAATGCACATCCATACTGCGCTCATGACTTAAAGGTCTTAGAGAAACCCATAAAATAAATTTCAGGTAAGAAAATGTACCTAAGAGATGCTAACAAATATTTCTCAATTCCACTTTGCACCTCAAGCAATAAAGTTCAGGCTAAACATCAGGAAAGTATTGGACGACCAATAGGATTTTCAGAAGATGTGAAAAATTAATTTGTTGATCATATGAAAACCGTAGGTGAGTGGGGTATTGCTTTTAACTTACTGAATTTAAGATTTATGGCAAAGTCTTACTTATCAAAATGTGGCTGAATTTTCATGTGTTTCAAAAACAATCTTAAAGTCACAAATTAGGCTAAAAAGTTGCCAGAGAAACATAATCATAGACCATCTCAGCACATGAATCAAAATATTAAGAGAAGCATCTGCAGCATGTCTTTCAACTGAAATTGTGAAATATTTTGATATCCTTAGTAAAACCTTTAATATTGATGATGGGATTGATAAATTTATAATTCAAGTTATTTAATTTTGATACATACTGTACATATACATATCTAATCGCACAGTTCCCTTATATGGTAGGCAATAAACTGCATATAGCTATAAAAAAAAATACCATACTTCGAACTTAATCCCTCATCACTAACTTACTCCACACTTCCGCATCATTCAATAATCTCTTTGCATCAACAACATTCATACACCAAGTCATGCATTCTCTTTTATTCGTAAAACTTAATGTTTCTCTTTTTCACTTATTTGTCTACCACATTTAGCTACGTCTTACATGGCCTACCCCTTCATATATTTGCTTATTCGCTCGATTCACCCTCATCCTTTCAACATGCCCAAACCGACGTAACACATTTCTTTCACATTGACATATTGGATTCCCTTTTCACATTGCACTCCTTCAGCACCCATTCATTACTGACTTTGTGCATAGGAGTTTTTCTACATAAATTTCTTAGATATCTCATTCCAACTGCACTCACTTAATATATTTGATAAACCTGGCAAAAAAGTATATTCAAAAGAAGTGTCAAGTACCCAGAGGGGATTTGTCTCAGTACAAAAACATCAATTTACATCATGTTTTGCGACTCTTCATTTGGACACGGGATACCTGCTTACCGGTATGTTGTACACAAAGCAGAACATATTTGGACAGAAGGCATACCTCTTAAAAGACTGGGTATAAGCATAGTAAAAGTGGTTGGTTTGACTCAGTTACCATTGCTGATTGGTTTGAATTTGTTTTTGTTCCACATGTTCAAAACATTACGGGATGAAAAGTTATGCTAGGTAACAATCTAAATTTATTTTAGTGCCAACGTTTTGAATCTTCCTAGTTATAGGATAAATCCATGTGAAATCAACCAATGAAGAAATAATTCTGGAACTTGATGCTTCAAATTTTGTTGATTTTTGGAAAATTGATTGTTTTTAACATTCTGTTTTTGAGTTATTGGCTTTCAAAGTTTTGGAATTCGCATGATTTTGGTCGCATTTTAAAATCTTCAAATGGCTCTATCTCAANCGCTTGGGACTGGTCGGGTTATGCCAGAGACGTGACACGGCGACCGAAATTGTACATGTATATTGATGTATGATAGTTGTACCCTTAAGTGTAAATATATATATAATTTGTAAATAGTAAAACACGCTACATATATATTTAAATCTCAAAATCATTTTTTTTTGTAAAATATATATTCTTTTTATACACCTTTTGGGAGCATATATACCAAATTTGAAGATGGGATGACAATGGGATCATGTTTTAATAAATAGTCGCATACAGTGGTATGTGGCAAATTCACCCAGAACTAGGTATGATATGCCAAAAGTGCAAAAAAAACATACTAACATAGAGGTTTGTAGTTAATAAGCTCAATATGCTGTTTTTGTTTTAAGTTTAGTTTCAAAATAATATTTATAAAAATCAACGTACTTAAAGTTCAATTGCAAAGAAAGATATTAGATCTATGCTAAAATGTTCTACATACATCAAGGCTGGAGGCTATTGATAGAGAAGTTCTTGCTTGTTTAACAGAATATCAGATGACTTTGTCATTTCTTCTACAGTCAGTTTGTAAGTTCTCCCAGTGGCAGTTGATGGATTCACCTTGCAAATAATGAAGTTCTTAGGAACAGATAATATATCCACTCTTCTTGGTTAAGTGAATGAAGGAGATGGTCCGCGAGAATGGAGAAATGATGCGTCCACTTCTTGCTCTATCATTTTTTGAGATAATACATGCCAACCACCAATTGGTATCATATGCACAAGTTACAAAACCTGCTATTTGATCAAAAGGCACATCTTCAGTGTTGGCTCCTACCTGAATCTTATGGACATTATAGCTTTCACTGTCAGAAATAATTTTGGTCTTAACCTTACATTTGCTTTGGGGTATGAATGCATGGTACTTTTGTGTACAAGTGACTGAAATGGCATTGTTGAATCTTTATAATTCAAGTTTTTTTTTTCTTCTAAATACTCCTGGTTTGGTACATAAAAAAAATTCACTGAGGAGATATTCTCTTTCCCCCATTCAAACAANTTAATGACTTCTGGCCCTTAGCCATCATCCAGCTGGATCCACCAGCCTACTATCCAACTGTATTAGTAACACTAAACCTTGTCGAGTGAGACTGTGTAAATGTTATACTGTAAACTTGTTCTATATTTGCTTTAACTAATTCTCATATTACTCTCCTTTTAGAAATTCTACTGCCTCTTGACTGGTCACTGTGTTGCCCAGGTCACTGCAAGTAATCAAGTAATCACTCAAGGATATTTAACTTGAGAAGAGAATTAATATGCTATCATTTTCTGCCTTTTGTAAAACTTGTAAAATGTAACCATTTTTTATGTCTACTAAATAAATCTATTGTGAAATTGAAATGTTAAGTTTTCTAATTTAAATAGTAGTAGTAGTTGTAGGAAATGGTGCAGATTCACCTTACAAATAATGAAGTTCTTGGGAACAGATAATATATCCGCTCTTCTTGGGTAAGTGAATGAAGGTGATGGTCCGTGAGGATGGAGAAATGATACATCCACTTCTTGCTCTGTTCCAACCACTAATTGTTATCATATGCACAAGTTACAAAACCTGCTATTTGATCAAAAGGAATATCTTCAGTGTCGGCTCCTACCTGAATCTTATGCACATCATAGCTTTCACTGTCAGAAATAATTTTGGTCTTAACATTATATTTGCTTTGGGGTATGAACGCATGGTACTTTTGTGTACCAGTGACTGCAATGGCATCGTTAAAATCTTTCTTCCAAGTTTTTTTCTTCGTCTAAATACTCCTGGTTTGGTACATGATAAAAAATTCACTGAGGAGATATTCTCTTTCCCCCATTCAAACAATTGGTAAGGCATCAAGATTTGATTGTCCACTGGCTTCTTTAGGCTGGCTTTGGCTGCAAGTCTTTTCACTGTACCACCAACACCATCACACACTCCCTTGCCGTGTGATGTTGCATAGAAGTGCCATTCTGCTTGTACTCCATTGACATCCTCCTCATGACGGCATAGATTTGAAAAGTTCTTACGGTTCTTGTATTAAGTAGCGGAACCATCGCTGAAGTAATATACTTTTTACAAATTTTGTAGAATTTCATCCTTTATATACAAAATGAGCTTTTTTAAAAAAAGTGTGTACCAGAATTGTGTTGTGCGTTAGACAGTCAGATATAAACACAACACTTTTGTGCCTTAGGACTTCCTGATCATTACCACCAACACCATCACACACTCCCTTGCCATGTGATGTTGCATAGAAGTGCCATTCTGCTTGTACTCCATTGAAATCCTCATGAGAGCATAAATTTGAAAAGTTCTTACGATTCTTGTATTGAGCAGTGGAACCATCGCTGAATTAATATATGTTTGACAAATTTGGTAGAATTTCATCCTTTATATACAAAATGAGCTTTTTTTTGAAAAGCGTGTACCAGAACTGTGTTGTGTGTTAGACAGTCAGATATAAGCACAACACTTGTATCTCAAGACTTCCTGATCATTGGTTTCATCTTTGGTCTTGAAATATACAACACATGGATGCACCGTAGCCATGGAGTTATTCCAGTTAAACCCTTGAGCTTCATCTTGAAGCACAAATGAATAGTTCTCAGCAAAATCACACCGAACTACAACTTCATTTTCTAACAATAAAGATTTCTTCTTCGAAAAATTTGACGATTGCTGTTTGGCAACAAAGTCATGCCTTTTTAGCTTTATTAATTGATTGCAGAAGTCCTGGACAAAGTCCTCTGTTGGTTTACTCATGGTCTCAAAAGTACAGTGATCAACGGTAATCCATTGTTTGTAAGTAATATTTTCTACCATTTCTTCTTCTAAGGCTGTGAGCAAAGAATTTTTAAAAGTACTTATGTTCGGACAGAATTCACATTCATTCATAAGACATAATTTGGTAGGTGGGTTGCACATTATTTTAGAAATACAATGTTTGTATGTCTTAAGCGGCTGGTCTGAACCTGGCAAAGTTATTTTTTGTAAGTTTGCTCCAGCCATAATCAATTTTGTATTTTGATGAGTAGTGCAAACGCAAACAGAATGAGTGCCACTTGCTCCAGCTATAATGCAATTTTTTGGTCTCATTTCGGCAAATTTTGAAAATCCAATTTTTACTTCAGGATAAGTAGATTTGAAAATAATGAAAGTTTCTTGCAAATTTCATAAAATTAATCTTGTTTGAACATGCAGGGGCTTGCCATCAATATTTTTTCCCATTGAAACATAATCTTTTTTCCCAGGCATTTGTCTGCTGGTATCATCACTACAATAAAACTCTTTAACTAGGATAGTACTTTCTTTTGTCAGTGACTTACCCGGCTTAGCATCTGGGGTAGCAAGTATTCCTTTTTCTTCTGTCAACCTTTTTGCCTTTCTTGCTATGTAATTACCAACACCAAATTCATGTTCAATTCTTGCACAAGACCAACTTTTGGGTAATGATTTTAAAATTTAAAAAAAATCACTTTTATTAGCTATTTTGAATTTGTCTTTAAATTGATCAATGATTTCTTTTTGGGAGTCATCACAGTCACACTCTTTTTGGCTTGGAATATTTTCCCCGCGGAAAAAAGTTTCACTTAGTTTGCGTTTTATTCTGTCAACCTTTTCATGGCGATTCTTTTTTGAACTGTTGCATATTTTTTGTTACCACTGGCTATTAAAGTTATAAAAGCATTCAGAAGTTGGAAGCCTTCATCAACATTCATAAATTCAGGATCTTCAGACCTACGAGTACCAGGTTTTACAATTCCAGTTTCATTATTTTTTGATTGTTCTATCATTTCATTAGTCAACAGCTCTGGCTGCCTTTCTTTTGATAGTTGGACTCTACAACCTGTACAAATTTTCATGTCTTTTTTCATATTGTAATTTAAGTCTATCATCCAACTGGTCACATTTCTGAAGATCTTTTTTCTTGACCCAGTATGATTTTTTCTTAAATGGGTTGCAACAAAATTTTGCCCAATTTTTTTCCATCTTCCCTTCACAAATAAACAGCAGGAAACCGTACTAATAGGACTGATAATGCAATAAACACTGATTAAAATATAACCCCAAAAAAGATTATTGTATCCTAGGTCTTAATTACATGTTCATAAACTAAAATAAGAACAATCTCATTTCTGGCTTCAACAAGTGCAGAATTCCTCCATTCAATTCCAACAAAGTTTTGAAAAGACCTTCTGACACTACAAATAATGCATCATTCACATCTGAAAATCATAAGAATCTCTTTCCTGTCATATCAAAATGTGGTAGTTAGTTTTTTAAAGAAAATGAAATGTGTTAACAAAGCTGTGAAAATATTTATTAAAGTAGGAAGAAGTATTTCTATAGAAGACATGGCAGAAAGCAATAATGTCGCGTCAGGGCAAGCAAGGCAAGTACTGCTTGCCTTTGATTGAAGATATGTAATTATTTTATTTAATGTTTGCAAAAATATTCTCCTGGTAATCATTTAAATGTAATTCAAGCATCAGTGGGTTTGAAAAGAAAAAAAAAACATGCATGACACTGACCGTAATATGCATGCAAAACTTAAACTAGTCCATCTACAGTAGCCCCATGGCTTCTTTGGTGTTGACTGACAGCTAGCAGCTGACTTCTGACCGTCAACATTTAGGTATATCCCTACATTTTGACTGTCAGAAGTGACAGATTCTAAACACATGCGTTTGCAGATCATATGGTTCGGCGTAGGGATAGATAATTTAGTCTGGTAACTTTTCAAAGCCATCAGTCAGCACCAAAGAAGTAATGGGGCTACTGTAATGGTGGTTGAAAGTTGGTATTTGTCCCATTGCCCTAGCTAATGTAGTTCTTATTTGTGACGTCATAGATTTTGGAGGGTAAACAGGGTGTCTACCATCCGGGAAAATCAGGGAAAACAGGAATTAGCCGGGAATTTGAAGTGATCGGGAAAAAACGGGAATAAGTCGAGAATTTGGTAAATCACAACAAAAATCCGGGAAAATGATATTTTACTCAAAATATGAAATACAATAATCAGTAAATGATGTCTTTTTTTGTTTGTAGCTGTGTAATATATTTTTAATTCCTAGTAAACAATTTTAATACTTATTATTATTATTACTAATTAAAAAAAAGATTAATAGAAAAACGAGGGTCGAGGGAGGGGGGCGACGAGTTGGAAGGATGTGACATACTTTTTTAGTCGGGGAATTTTAGGAAATGATCAGGGGAAATCAGGGAAAAGGTCGGGGATTTCATTGGTCAAGTTTAGTAGACACCATGGTAAAGAAGGGGAATAGCTGCGGATGTCAAATAAAAATGCAAGCAGCCGAGCTACAACTTCTCTTGCCCGAAAGGTGACGACTTAGAAGCAAAGTCACTACCCCTCCCTTCCCTTTTCAAAACAAAGAGGGATGGTATGGCATGAAAGGAGAAATTAATTTAGTCTAGGTACTGACCCTGTGCCTACACATTTTTAATCTCGATAAACACGGCACAACTTCTTGTACATAAAGTTGTACAAGAAATTGCAGCCTGAAGATGGTGCCGTGTGCACACCAAAACTTGTACAAGATCTGCTTTGCACACCCTTTTTTATCTTCATGATATTTAGGTATGATTAAGAAATTATTTACAACAAATACCAATATTTTTCAATTCATTCAATCATCAGGCTATTTTTCCATAAAAAGGGCAAAAACGCCTTTTTTTTCCTTCAGATATTTTATGCAATCACAAATGCCTTGGTAACAGTCACTGGCTAAAATTGATATGACATCCATGTGACCCAGATAGTGTACAATTTCTTGCACAACTTTTTATACAAGAATTTGTGTTGTGTGTACCAGACCTTAGGGTTTTGTGGAGTTTATTGTAGCAGGTGCTTTTGTTTTGGTGTTTTTATCAGTGAACGCTAGCAAATGAAAGTTTATAAGTATACGTCTATAATAAGTAATAACACAAATAATGTAAATCACAGAACAGAAGGACACCCAAAGCCACAACTATCATAAAAAAAAACTTCAAATAGCTTCTTGAAGTTTAAATAATTTCAAAAAATACAGGACCTCTCTTTTTTAAGATTGGGGGAACCCCTTCCAAGCTTGCATAAGGATTTTGGTCATGGGACGCTACTGGTAGAAAGGGCTGCCATAATGGTTCCAACACAAGTTCAAAATAATGACTATGATGAAGATCCTGAAGATTCTGAAGTGAAAATGTAGGTCGAAGCTAGGGTACCTGCTCTGAGAAATATATATTATAAGACCTGGTATAAGATGTATGTCCAAAATTAGCCATTTTTATTTGATGAAATTTAAATGGAACTCTTTGAAATATTATCCTAGAAATTTGATTGATGTTAATGATGAAAGCTTGACATATGACATGGCATTTTTATGTCATAGTCATAAAGTTGCATGTACATTTTTTCTGGTCGAATGTCATTGTTGATGAAGAAACTATAAGCAAATTTTATTTTGTACAATAAATAACAAAACCTGTAAATGACAGAAGAGATGGAGCTGAAACCATTTCTTCAATTCTTGCAGTAAGCTAAGTAATTTTGGGTTAAAGTGTCCATAATGGCACCGATATTTTAATCTGATGGTATATTATAAGTTTTGTTGTTATTCTAAATGTTAGAAGACTGACTAACATTCACAGTACAAATGATTAAAACTCTAGTTTTAGCATTATTATTGTTTTTTGTTATTTTAATATTTCAAGCTGTGTCTTGTTTTGATGTAAACTACATGCCATATTTATTATAATTGTCTACCTATACTATTAAATAAAATGTTTTATATTTACAGCAGAATATTACATTTCAAGCAATAACTTTGTACATAGTTACCCCCCACTTAACTACAACTAACCAGTCCCCCTATTAGAGAAATTCAAACAAAGAAAAGGTATTCAAGTTTTCTTGAAATTTTAATGAAAGTCTAAAATGGTTTGAAATTATCCCATTTTACGGGAGGGCTTATAACTACCAAAAGTAATCCACAATTATCTTGAAATATTTTGAAGATCCATTTCTTCCATCATTTAACTTGAGTTAAGAACATACACATTTGTCAAGTAGATTTAAGAGTTAGTTAACTTTATGGTTACCTTTGTTTTCAATGCTTTGGGGACATGTTGATACCTAATGCCTTCAGTTTGGTGCTAACCACATTTTAAAATAATTAATTTTTAGCAAAGAGTGGGACTTCCAAGCGTCCGCAACGAATTTCACAGATCTAGTTTTATATAGGTCAATCCATCTCTCACTTATCAACCAAATGAAAAATCTCACTTTGAAAGTGTCTTGAGGCTTGTTAAAGATTAAAATATTACTCTTTCAACCATGTATTTTTTAAATAAATCAATATTAAAAATATCTTCGTGATGTTCAAGATTGTTGTAACTCAATCACTACTCTACATCCCTTTGTGTGAAAACAATCTTCACAGAATTAAGTGTTTGCAATACTTGTAGGTGACCTGGTGATATAGGGGTAAGGTGTCGGACTTCTCTGCTGGGGTCAGGGGTTAAATCCTTGGTCCCGGCACAGATTTATCTGATTACCAAACCCTTCCTTCACCTCTAACAAGATGTGTATTAATCACAACTTGTGAATGTGAGGAATGCCAGGCCTCCACCGTGGTTCAGATTCCACGTTAAACTGTAGGTCTTCCATTTCATCTCACAATCGCCCTACCATTACACATTAGCGTAAGTGCGTATAACCCAAATGGGTAGTAAGACGCGGTGCTAATAATAATAATAACAATACTTGTAGTCCCATGTGCTATTAACTATACTATGAAAAATAAGGTGTTGAACGACACACCTAGAAGTATTTACTCACTGTAACAGATGTAGCCTCTTTCTAGGAAACCCTGATGACCGCAAGTTGAGGAAAGTGGAGTTGGAAGTGATGATTCCAAAGAAAATGAGAGAGAAAGCAAGAGATGAAAAATGTGTGGAAGAAGTCAAAGGTATTTCTTGGAATATGAAACAACTTTTTTTTTAATAACATAACTTTTTTTTTTCAAGCTGTGAGTTGGTATATGAACTTGCCTTTCTAATAGTAATTAACAGATACATTCAACACTTATAATACTAGATGTAACCTTTGTCTGATTAATAATAATGACTATAGCCATTTTACTTTTACTCTACCCCAGTTCTTGCAGGAGCAATTCCTATAATTTTAACCTATCACTATTTAAATACATCGTATTTTGATTCTGGTGGCAGGGTGGATCCTATTCTTTATCAACATTTATTTTGATTATTTGGATATTTATTTTCCCTAGTATGGTTCAGAGCATCACACATTTAGAGTGCTATCATTGGACCTTGGTCTAAAGCTGTGTCTAGATTAGCAAGCCAAACGTCGTTAACTTTGGATAAATGGATTCGTCAGAATGTTTGCAGAAACCCAATGAATGTCGGTATTTCGATGAACATCAAAGGATGTTATGAGGCTCAGCTAAAAACTCATTGGGCGGCACTGCGAGCCAAACTGAACCACTTGCAACTTTAAATTGTTTATCTATAATCAACATCGCATGTGCTTGAAATATTAGCTGAGCATTAGCATGCTGTAAATTTTACTACACTTTGAAATTTTGTTTGAAATTAATTTTTTTGTAACAGACATATTAAATATTAACTGCAAATTTGTTTATAATAGGCTGAGGGAAATAAATAATAAATTATTTATTCTTTAAACATTAAAGCGTATATTAAAACAATATTTACAGCTACATGATTACTCACATGTTGTAAACTGTACAACATTGGTAACACTCTTTCTTATAAAGTTTGTTGCACACTTAAAATAAGTTTGACACTGCCTCTGGGGAGAAAGGGGTGGACAAAGAATATACTTTCACCCTAGGTAAATTTTGTGGGTAAATATGTCCCAACCCGCTTCAGTGCCGTATTGGTCTAACATGTCAATCTTGTGTTAGACAGGTGTGCTCAAGGCGGGGAGATCAGGTTTGAGTTCCAGTCAGGTCTATTGAGGGTGGTTTTTCCTATATGGTTTCCTACTCTCCTTCCACGCAAATGCTGATAGATTACCTCTAAAATGCTTCCTTCCTCATTTCTACCCCATATGATTAGTTATCATATTCCTTATTAACTATATATATTTAGATACCTTAAATAGGTATTGCAGACTGGTATAAGGATCACCGGTTATGAAACATAATGTTATTGCGAGTTTTTCTTGCATACTTATGGATTCTCTTAAACATGAACACTTTTGACCCAATCAAAATAATTATATGCTTAATCACTTGGTGACATTCGAGTTAAGTTTTTGTATTGCTCACTAATTTCTTGAAATCTAAGTCAGTGGAGCAAATTGTTTCCACTGTATTCCACTTGCCTTAAGTACATTGGAGTAGGTCTAGTATTATTTTTTTCTTTATTGCAAGGTGTGACTAAATTATGCTGTAGCAGTCAATTTTAATTTTTACCTGTTTATTGCGTGTGTCATCCACGGAAGTACTTAACTTTCTGAAGCAAAATATGGCTCATAGAGGTCCGGCTCGCTAGTTTGAACGCAGTTTTAGAGTGGCCTTTAAACAGGTGTCACTTGCTAACTGCAAAGAGGTTGGAAGTAACACACAACATTATGAATGTATAGTAATAGTTGTTTTTATTCAAATAAAATAAATATGTTCACTTCCAAACTAAAGGTTATGATAATTACATTATTGGTTAATTATACATTAGAATAGTTCCTCCCATCAATAATTCACTTTGAAGATATAAAGTAATACAATATTATAACACAAAAGTTAACATTATTAATATGTAATATGTGACAAATTTTGATGAACATTCTACTTAGAGGCTTTCTCTTCAGGCTTGGGGCCCATCCTCTTGACATATTAGTGCTTCTGAAAATTGAAAAATGACACCTGGACACGAGAATCGAACTCAGTCCAGGTGTCTAGATGGAGTAAACTTCACCAAAAAGCATAAATAATAGCTTTTGGCTATTTGATTCATATTAGTGTTTGCAACACAGAAAAGCTGATAAACACAACCTTCCTAGTTTGACTTAATAGTATATTTTAAAAAAATTCATTGAATAAAAAATGTGAAAATAAACCATACACTAAACATACAACTCAAACAATATTTTTATCTTATTTAAATGTTTAAAATAAACTTACTAGCCGTTCGGGTTATACGCTTTAAGTACTAATTACGCTAATTGATTGGAATTGGGAAGGCTGAATTAGAGGAAGTTTAACCCGCATTTGCGTGGAGGGAGAGTGGAACCCCCACCCCCCAGTTCACCCGACCGAGATTTGAACCTCGATCTCCCCGTCCTCGGCGGTCAAGCTCAACACGACTAGCGCGTTAGCCAACTACGCCACCGAGGCGGGTAACTACTTATTAAATTCAAAGGTAATGAAATCTGAAGGAAAACCATACTAATTACCCATCATACCTATAATTTATTCTAAGATTCGAATCCAAGGAAAATTGCTGTAAGCAATAGAACCAGTATTTGTTAGCATTTACCTAATTTAACCTAAGGTAACGGTATTAGGTGGATACATTTCAAGAAATTGCACCAACGTTTACCTATATAGGGAAAAATCACCTCCGATGCATCTTTTCAAGAATAAACTTCATCCTATCCTCACTATTACAAGTTTATTATGTTTTTCTTCAGCGTTCACTGATTGTTGCAAGAACTCCAGCATTGCCATGGTCATAAAATGTCGCACACAGAACAGCCTGCTTAAGGACTGTCTGACTAGGTGGTATCAGGATGAAGAATTCAAGGCTCTATGCCGCAACGAATACCTCTCCGAGCGCAGCGAGTTCCGCAGGACCGGGCTTCAACAGAAGCATCGCACAGCTGCACATTGAGTGTCACTCTCCACTATACTTGTTCTTAGTTGTATATAAGTTTAGAAAAAAATCTTTAAAAATACATACATACATTGAAATGAATATGGTTGACTTAAAAATTGTTTCTAATTTTCAATCTTTTGTACTAATTCTTTGCACCTTTCTCCTGATCTGACAAATGATGGGTTTTTTACCCACCCATACAGAAAAACAAAAACCATAGAGACCAAATGGATGTTGATTAGTTTGTGTCATTGGAATTTGAAACTTATCCTTTCTATTTTGAGGTCCTTTTGTAAACTTTCCACTGATAGTGATGTGATCTGCAGGTGTAACATGAGGAAATACTGACTTTACCGACTCAAAGAGAAGGAAATTGTTCCATCACAATTGTATTTACTCATGTAAAATGTATGCATGTAACCTTAACTAGTAGTGAAATATGGTGATAAAATAACAAAAACTAAAATAATAAGGCAAAATCGTGATTTATAATAAAAATTGATATTGAATATTATACTTTGATGAATTGTCAAATATTGAAATTGTTGCCACAAATAAATTTAATTTTTTTAGACCCAAGCTGTACAACATAGCTATATTATTTATTCACTGACTTAGTTGGTAGAAACTATATTAATTATATAAAAATGGTGACCTGGCAGTCTAGGGGTAAGGTGTCAGACTTCTGTGCTGGCGGCTCGGGTTCAATCCTCGGTCCCGGCATAGATTTATCTGATTACCAAACCCTTCCTTCACCTCTGAAAAGACATTTTGTGAATGTAGGGAATGCCAGGCCTCCATCGTGGTTCGGATTTCACGTTAAACTGTAGGTCCTCCATTTCATCTCGCAAACACCCTACCATTACACATTAGCGTAAGTGCGTACAACCCGAACGAGTAGTAAGATGCGGTGCTAATAATAATAATAAGTATATAAATCACATTGTGTAGATAAAGTTTTAATTGAATTATAATTATATATTTTGGTCTATAAAAATATATTCAGTAAGAATGGTGACTGGTAATGCCAATATCCCTTAAATTAGTGAAAAATGAACCTAATATTAGTAAATTCAATTTAATTGATTTATAATAAGAAAATATACTTTATTTTATTAAGTAACCCACATTAATGATTGCATGGCATTGCTATCACTAGGGGGCGGATTTATAGGCACTAAAATTTTTAAAAAAGGCAGGCAAATAGGCACTAAAAATTTCAAAAATAGGCACATACATAGGCATTATAAAGTTAAAAAAAGGCAGTAAATAGGCACTAAAAAGAAAAAAATAGGCATAGTAATGCAAAAAAAAGGCACCAAAACACTCAATTTTTTTTATTCATTCTTAAAATCCAGCATACACTTTCCATAAACACAAATTAATTACTCTTAGAGTTAATTACCAATGTAATGGTAACACAATCGACTGTGGACTGAGCAACGCAGCTGTAGTTCATATATCCACTGCAAAGGGGTGCTTCAACCAATGGAATCTTGGAGATTGATCTAGAAAAATGGAGCTCATTCGACGACCTTCTAGACTTCGAATAATCTAGTACATCATTGAACAACCTCGCCACGGCGCATCCGAGCCCGAGCCGTCATTTGTTTCCAAAACTCCTGCTCTCTGGGAATGCTATATACATATGGACGTCCATCAAGCTTTAGAGTACTCTTGGAAAATCCTCTGTTGGAACAGGTCGGATAGCGTCCAAGATACAGGGCAGTAAATATGAGATGTATAATAGTGCATCATACATTTTTGCTGGTTACTAAGTTTGTATATGTCGGACTTGAAATATTACAATACTTTTTAAAATAAACTTGGTTTATAAGACTTGTAGGATTCAACCATAATGCAAGTTTAACTCTTTATTTTTATGGCTTTAGATTTAAAAGAATATATCTGATAAAGGTAAATTATCGTTAATTTAAGAATCATTCAATATTATTCTTTAATGTTGTCTCACAATATAGAGGGAATATATTTGGAGGTCTTAAAGTTGGACAAGTAGTTTTCTTGTTGTAACTCTTCCTGAACTGAAATAGTTATATGGAAAATAGGATTGTTTTAGAAAGTCTAAGGAATCATAAAGTTTATATCTAAATTAATATTATTTTTTCATGTTGCTGGCTCATTTGGAGCGAATTTAAATTAACTCTAAATTCCCTAAGAGTAGTTACAATAATTATTATTTATATTGTTGCTTCTGACTATGTGTTACATTATTAATTGCCTTGGACATTGTAACTTTAGTGAGTCGCAAGATATACAATGGACGACTTTTTTTCATGGATGTAGTTGAAGCAATTAATTATTTTGACCTATGCAGTTAGAAGTTAAAGTAATCCACAAAGCGTACTATTTAAAGAAAAGGATCATATTAAACTATCATGTACACCTTTCAATGTTATATTATATATTACATTGGCATATGATGATATTTTTGCTATTAAGTTAAAAAATTGTTTAAACACTTTTGCTTTGATATAGTAACTCTGTCATTTTCCTTAGCTTTAACATCCTATGGTTTGGTTATTTTTTATTGTCAAATTGAGAGGACGGCCGTTAATTGATGTTCTAGCCGCAACCAGATGGGCTGCTTGTCCCGGAGGAATAATTGTTTGACACCAGGCAATTATTACTCTGTTCGACTCAAGTGACCCATTCTGATTGTTTGTACTATTTATTATGTTCTATTCAATTAGGGTTAGGGAGGAGGTTGCAATACTTTTACTGATATTAGTACTCACACTCCATTATCAGATCGGCATAGAAAGAAACAATTTTTTTACTATCTTCATTTGTGCTGGGATTGAATGTTTACTAGAGTGGATTGTGGAGGAGGAACAAATGAAAATGACACCATTTCTCAATTCTCACTCATTTTCTGCATGACAAGCAAGAAGTAACTCTAGTATTTAATCTCTTTTAGCTCATCATAATTCATAGCTATTCTTTCAGTGTTTATCAATACAGTCTGATGCCTGACTAGGCATGGCGACCAGTCTATTACCCCTTTATTGACCATGGTCATCACAAACTAAACAAAATAAGCTTTTGTAGAACTTACTGAACTCATTTTAACACAAGGGTGCCCCAAGCATATGAAACAGAAAAGTTTATGTGCATTGTTTAGGCAGATGAAGCAACGAAGAAAATATTCTTATATTGTTTGTCAATAGTTAATAATCTATTTTGATAGAGTATATAAACTACAAATGTAGTTAATAAATGGCACCTGCTAGAAGTGAATTATGGAAGTTTTTTTTAACAAGTTGGATAGTGAAAAAGCAACTTGCAAAATTGCATTATGGGTTCAGAGGCCAAGCAAGTTCATCAAATTTAATGGTTAAAGAAGGGTACAAAATTATTGTTAGCTAGTCATGCAATTTATCATATGTCAAATTTTTAAAGAAATTATATTTTTATAGGAATAAATAAAAGTTTTAAATTCTTACCTCATTCTGCATTGCAGTAGATGACTGAACATATGCGAATTCTGGAAGGAAAATGAACGTCTATTGTCAGCCAGCATGTGCTTATAATTTGAATAGCTCCTTACAACTTTTACAGAAGCAATGAGAGCAAACTTAAAGTAGGCCTATGCAGTGATAAAATCTTTTCCTGTCAACAGTCAAGAAATGGAGCACTGAAGACTGTTTCGACTTTCAGCATCTTAAAGTGATTTAAATCAATAATATAACAGAGTAAAGTGACTAAGAGTATGTTCACCAGTATTTCCCTGAAACTATGGAAAAATAATCTGTTAAAATCAGCCTCAGATAATTATTTTATATGAGGTGTATGTACTTTTCAAATATGTTATTATTATTATTATTATTATTATTATTATTATTAGCACCGCGTCTTACTACCCGTTCGGGTTATACGCACTTACGCTAATGTGTAATGGTAGGGTGATTGTGAGATGAAATGGAGGACCTACAGTTTAACGTGGAATCCGAACCACGGTGGAGACCTGGCATTCCTCACATTCACAAGATGTCTTGTCAGAGGTGAAGGAAGGGTTTGGTAATCAGATAAATCTTTGCCGGGACCGGGGATCGAACCCCGGCCGCCAGCATAGAAGTCTGACACCTTACCCCTAGACCACCAGGTCACCTTCAAATATGTTGATTATAACAACACACGACTCACAAACTACCCTAATACTAATAAAACACAACATCCAGTCCCCTAGCCGACAATTTACCTAAGATAAATCTCAGACCATCCCAATATCAGACCTCTATCTCAATTGGCTCACGCTCTACCGACTGTTCTAAAGTGTTTAATTAATGCCAGTGAACTCGACAAGGATTTGAACCCGGGCCTGATTAGAAACGGTGGCAAAGTGTGAATGCGAGTGTAAAACCTTATACTACCCAGCCACCCACCTCTGTGGGTAGCTGGTTTCTTAATTCAAAAGCATAGTGTAATAAAGTTTGGAGTTGCATATAAAATGTATTCTCAAATGTTTAACATTGTCTCGGCAAGTACAATAAAACCATGTTTACTAAACTATAATTACAAACGAAGACGAGTATAGTGAATGTTTAAGTGGCTAACCTTGAATTTTGTGAAACCAATATTATCAATTTTGATGTGGATGGGATGAACTAATGCTTCAGTTCTCAACGCTACAACTGTATAACATTACTCTGCTCTTAAAGACCGGACAGAGCTTAAAGTGAACTACACCCTCTTCAACTTCAAAATGCTACCACATAAATGGGGGGCGCTATTGGCCCATAATCTTTTTCAAAAATAAATTTGAGCTTTTCTTATAATTTCTTAAACATAATGTACAGTAGCCCCATGACTTCTTTGGTGCTGACCGACGGCTTTGAAACGTTACCAGACCCAATTATATATTCCTACGCCGAACCATATTATCGGCAAAAACATGTGTTTAGCATCTGTCACTTCTGACAGTCAACATTTAGGTATATACCTAAATGTTGACGGTTTGAAGGCAGCTGTGAGCTGTCAGTCAGCACCAAAGAAGCCATGAGGCTACTGTACCTAAGCAAAATAAAAAATAAAAAAGTTTCCAACAAGACAAATTTTTCATGTTTTACTTTAAATATTTCAGGAGGTATATATAATGTGTTTTATTTTATTTTTTTGCATTGTATAAAAGATATTCCTTTCAGACTCTGCAGATGTTGTTTATAACTATTATAACAGCCACCATAAAATTACTGGCTTTTCCACAAAATTGTAACTAGACTTATGAAGTGATACATTTGGAACCTCATGAAACTTTGAAAAAATGCATATTTTAATATTTTGAAAAAAAAAAAGTGATTTTAAAACAGCTATGGTGGCTTAAATTGATTTTACAAGATGCATAAATGTATCTTTATTAATATTCCATGCTTATTTCATAGAAATAACGACATTCGAGTTTAAGATACAAAATGGCAACTCCGCTTGGTAGAAAAAGGACAGCGCCAGCAGAGAAACCATTGGGTTGGAAAGAGATGGTAATAGTCCATAAGAGCCTGTACTGCAATTTGAGAGTGGAACAGCCTATAGTGGCTTTACTCTTAAAATTTACAAAATCACAACATGAAAATTAAAGCAAATTCAATCGTTCAGGAAGGAAAATTTATGATAGAATTAAAATATTATCAAATATAATTGCACGTTTAGGTTTTCTACTTCTAGGCATCTATTCACACAATAATAAAAATACAGAGGGGCCCAAAAAAATGTATATACTCTTTATTCGTCTATATCGTTGGAATAAATTGAAATAAAAATTTACTTTTAAGACGAGAGTGTGGTTTAATGTTGTATGAATAGATGACACCGATATCTTTGAGCAATAAGACAGTGAAGCAATATGGCTGAAGCAAGATTGTCATTTGAAAAACGGACGGTAGTGTTGAAGTGGTACTCTTAAGTTTGAAAACATTAGCAAGGTACAGCGACAATGTCGGGATGAGTTTGGAACATAGTCACTGGCACGTCTAACAACTGCACATATTCAGGATACATTAGAAGTTGACGGTACTGTTAGCGATGTGCACAAAGGACGTTCCGGGCGACTTCAGACAGCAACAACTCCAGCTACCTCCGCTGTGGTGTTACAAAAATTTACACACTACCTACAAAAGTCTGTAGAACAGTTTTCACACAAAACAGTAGTTATTCAATAAACATGGTGTCTACTAAACTTGACCAATGAAATCCCCGACCTTTTCCCTGATTTCCCCTGATCATTTCCTAAAATTCCTGACTATAAAAGTATGTCACATCCTTCTAAATCACCGCCCCCTCCCCCCCTCGTTTTTTTATTAATCTTTTTTTTAATAATAATAATTTAATAAGTTTTAAAATTGTTTACTAGAAATTAAAAATATATTAGACAGCTACAAACAAAAAAATGACATAATTTACTGATTATTGTATTTCATTTTTTGAGTAAAATATCATTTTCCCGGATTTTTATTGTGATTTACCGAATTCCCGCCTTATTCCCGTTTTTTCCCGATCACTTCAAGTTCCTGGCTAATTCCCGTTTTCCCTGATTTTACCGGATAGTAGACACCCTGAATAAAGTGTACAGAGAATTTTGAAGAGTGCACAGTGGAAGGTGTACATTCCAATATTGCTTCATGCTAAGAATGAGGACGACTCAGATCAATGAGTTCAGTACCGTGAGTAGTTTGGAGGTATGGTGCGTGAGGATGAAGCATTTGCAGGAAAGGTTGTCTGGTCTGACAAGGCACAATTAAAACTGAATGGTACTGTAAACCACCACAATTGTGTGTACTGGGCCCCTGAAAATCCGCACATTCATCTGGACAAAACCGTCAATTTACCAGGACTTAATGTGTAGTGTCGTTTGTCATCTCATGGTTTGATTGGACCGTTCTTCTTTGAAAACACAGTTTCTGGTCTGCTGTATCTCGATATGCTTTCAACATCAATTTTCCTGCCATTCGAGAGTTGTATGGGGATGAGAGCTTTTTTCTGCAACAAGATGGCGCCCCACCCCACTACCATCAAGAAATCAGGGGATATCTGGATTAAACTCTACCCAGATAATGGATATGTCAAAGAGGTGCTGTCAAGTTTCCACCACAGTCTCCGGACCTAACACCTCCCGACTTCTACCTATAAGGGACCCTAAAAGATGAAGTTTATTGGGAAAAACCAGCTACACTGGATGCACTACGAGAAAACATCGAAATGGCATGTGCAGCCATCACACTGGACACATTACAGAACGTAGTAAGTGAAGCAGTTCGGAGGCATCAATAGTGTATGTATGTTGATGGTGGCTATTTTGAACACCTACATTGATTTCAAAATTCAAGGACACCGCTCAAGTAAATTATATTTTCGTATAAATACAGTGGTTACAATTTTAGAGTAATATTTTTAGTGTTAAAGTGTGTATACATTTTTTGGGCCCCTCTGTATATTGAGCTCACACTCGTGTATCAACTTTAGCACTTGGTGGTTGAATGTGTTACTTTTATCAAGGTTCCATGGTCTGCTATGGGCCAGATATGTTATTACTTCAGTGTTATAGCCAAAGCCTTTACCGATACATCCCTTGCACATGTGAGTCAATGTTCTAACATATTTTACAAAAACGTTCTTTGAAAAATTTCTGATTTAAGATTGTCATCATCCAAAAGGTAGACCATGTATTTGCTAAACCTCACTTCCAAACCTGATGGCAGTAGACCCTCCAAGGGAAGATACATTCACAAAAATTCTCATTGTTTTAATCTTCACACAAAATGACTCAGATGACTTTTGGCCACATGTTCGTTCCGAGTACATCCAATCGCAATTTATAGTGCTCAATACCTTTCCCCAAACATATGTTTATTAAGATGAACTGTCATCTCTTCAAAAGATATTAGCTTATAAATCAAAGAAAGGGCATCAGTCATCTCATCAAACTGACCCCATGGTGTAGTGGTCAGTGCACCTGGCTATAAGCCTAAAGGTCCCAGGTTCGATTCTCTGCTTTTTACCTTGGGTATTTTCCCCAAAAGGGGAAGCACCTTGTCACCAGGGTTTGGTTAATTAGGCTTAGGTTAGGTTTAAGTGTTTCCACTGGTTCCACATCCAGATACTATCATCATAATCTCATCTCATTGGGAGTCTCCATGAAAAATATATATGATGAGTACATTCAAGCGTGCCCTGGGCTATGGTACATAAGTAATGGCTAATTTTTCCACAAACTGGGCTAAAAATTATGTAGCCCAGATGTGATATATCACGGACGTCTTTAGTTACAGGCCGGAATACTGAAGTTTGGTAGCATTGCGTTGAGGCCGGTCGACAACACAGCCACGGGAAGTTTTGCTGATTTAGTTCAGTTTGCTTACTCTGCGAGATGTTTGTTTCTCATGCAATTTACTTGATTTTAAATGTTTTGTGGTTTATTATTCTAATGTTTTGAGTCATAGAGCAAAACATACAATAGATTAACATTTAGTGGATGTGATTATTGATATTCAACAGCTGACATGATTTCAGAATCCTCAGTTTTGCACATTTGTGGTTATGCTTACTACAAAGGGCCTTTTCATTTGGAATACAATTAATCCATTGATTTTTTTAAATTGGGCATGATACAGATGCTAGCTATTTAAACGATCTTACCAGAGGAGGATTGACTAGTATTTCAACAACTGTTGAAGATTGAAGTTAATGGACATTCTATAATGAAGATTTTACTAACAGAAATGTTTGAAAATAAGTTTCTTCAGCATAAACATTAGAATCAACTTTTCCTGTGCACCTGCTTCGGTGACCACATGGTCTAAGGTGCTACTCTCACAGTAGACTAGACTGCTGATGATGGGTAGGTCGAGATTTGAGTCTCAATTGGGTGTACTGATGAGGGTTTTTCCAAAATGGGTTTCCACTTCCTCTCCGCTCAAATGCAGATACACTCCCTATAAATATAACCTTCCTCAACCCTAAAACATCATTGTAATTAGTACATAAACATATAACCCGATTGGGTGATAATACACAGTGTTAAAAGAAATAAACAACTTTTTCTGCGGTAACTCCTTGCGTGAATTATTTTCTTTGGTTTTGTCAAAGTTTGGAAATATATTTCCTATTAGCTACATCAAGTATATAAACTATAAATTTCACAGTGAAAATTATTACTCAGAAAATAAAAAAGTTAAACTCTTTACAAAGTAATGTTTCAAAATTCTATTTCCCAAGGCTGGTAAATGTTCAAAGCAATTCTTAAATAACACAGTCAATTTTATTGAGATAGTTGATAAAAGAGGACACTTTAACATGGACATTGAACCTGGGATCTTTAAAAAATTTGGTATAAAGAGGCAGTCTTTGATTAATAATTATGTTAATCACATTAACTATAGTTGTTGAAACACAAAGTTTTGTGAAATTCCTGGTGGGAACATTAATAGCACTATCTGATTTCATAACACTTTTTGTTATTACATGTTTTTAAAATCAACAGTGCTAAAATTATAACTAGATGAGTCCACAATTATTTTCCAGTTCAGAAGAGTTTCTCCCCCTCCACTTGGGAACCCCTGCTCTACACCATATCGTCCTTGTCCTGGTCCTCTCTTTCCTGAGAGGAGATCCACCGCCGCAGAAGCACCTCTGCCACAGAGAAATGTGACAAGAGTGCTGGGCTGTCAATGGTGGGAATAGATGGCCACACCACTTGGCACACCAGAACCTCCTTAAGGACAAAATACAATCATTAGTATCTAAGAGTTGTCTGTAAGTGATTTTAGTGGCCATATTGAACACCTTGAGACCCTTGGAGGTGGTGAAGCCAAGAGTTGAACACCTGGAGACTCTGAGAAGTGGCAGAGCCAGATTTGAATAGTGACAGCCATATTCTAAAGAATTTTACATTAGAAATAGCTTAATGATCTATTATTATTACTATAATATTGTGAAATGAAGTGCACCTTTCAATGCAGTTTTATTTTATTATATAGACTATAAGATAGCTTAACTTAAGATATCATCTCCCGTCAATCCTAGCATTATAACAACCCTACACAAGTAGCAGATACACCACTCTGGTGCCAGAACCATATACTCACCTTCCCAGAAGCCTCAGCCACACGGTTGTAGCCAATGAGCCTTGTCCATGTGAGCGCTCGTCGAGAGAGGATGATATCTCGAGTTTGATCCTCCACCTTGATCACTTCTACCAATACGATGTAGGAAGCATGGTAGAACATAGGCCCTTGTTTGTACAGTACTGCAATAAATGTTCAACATAGGCCCTTGATTTTACAGTACTGAAAATTTGGATAGATGTATTTGTTAGTTATGTCTTCCACTTGATGAATTCAAAGCATGATTGGAACTATATTTAAAACATAATGATGATTTCAGACAAAGTCAAAGTTTACATGCATTGATGGATGGGCTAGCCGACAAAGGCATATAATGTGACAAAAAGGTTGGAGTTTAAATTCTGGCCAGGTGCCGTGGTGTTTTTTTCCCCTAAATTGTTTCCTACCCTTGCTCCATGCAAATTTTGCTAAATTTCCATTAAATTCTATCTTCCTTATCCCTAACCCTTTATTGTAAATATATGTGAAGCCTAGTTGAACAATAAAACAGTGCAAAAAAATAAAAAAGAGTGAATTTTAAAGAATACCAGGAAAATTAAGTAAAATTTTGAAATAATTTTATGTGTAATGGATAGTGCAGTGGATAACCAAACCTATTACCATTAATGTATTATGGTTAAATAAAATAAACTCGTGCATAAAGTAATAAATTGTCAACTTTCACAGAGAATAGAACATGAATCCATTGGATTAATCAGCATGTAAAATGTGTGAAAAACATGCAATAGGATAAGAATTTTAATCCTTTTTTATTTAGAGCAACACTGCTTTACTAGTGATATAGCCAGGTTCTAATAAATACAATCATGCCAATAGTTCTAATATTGCTTGCCAATTCCTTCATGAAGAAAATAGCATATCTGTCAAGTCTTAATTCCTGTATAAAACATACTTTTAAAGTTTATTACCTAGTCTCTAGTATACTCATTTAAAAGTCCCTATTTTTTTTACAGGCTAGGACTGACAGTTGAAGGAAGAGGATGATACCCATTTTATTTAAATTTAGGGAACTATTAGAATATATGTGTGGGTGTATGTATATATATACATATATATATATATATGCACTACTACCTGTATGGGTTATATGCCTATGTTTTAAATTAAGCTAGTTTGTTAAGGATTAGTAAAATTAAATTTAAAGGAAGTATACCCACATTTGTGTGGAGAGATGGTGGGAAAACATTTTGGAAAAACAACCCTCAGTACACCAAACCGGGATCGAATCACAATATCACCAGCATTGACGATATAGTATCATATGAGTGACACCTTAGACCATACAACCACCTAAACTGATTGTTTTATATTAATTCATGTCTTATTCAGTAGGGGTATGTGAAGCCAGTTTTTCCATTTCAAAGTGAATATTTGAAAATATTTCTAAAGTCAAATTGAAATTAGATTGTTTTTAAATCACTTCTTTTAATCGTGTCTTACTGACTGTTCAGATTATACACTATATATATAATTACTTTAATGAGGTGGGGATGAGGAAGTAAGCATTTTAGAGGTTATATGGTAATATACCCACATTAGTGCTAATGCAGTGTAGGAAACTTTTGGAAAAGAAAAAACCTCAGAAGACCAGGCCATGATTCAAACGCATGATCCACAGGCCAGTCTGACATGGGTGACGCCTCAAGACCATTTGGTCAGTGAAGTGAGTTTCGAAAAAAATAAAATCCTAGTTCTGAAAACCAAATATTTATTAAAAACTTTAGATGTTTACATTACTCTATTTTTAATTTAGTTCAATTTTGAACAAGATACATTATTATTAAATTTTGGTCCTTTTATTAGACTATAATCTTGGTCCTATTCCATTCCTTCTAGTAAAGGTATTTTAAAAAACAAGTTAGTTTATTTTATGTTGGGATAGTTTTAATATAGCTATTAAATATTGTGCACCAAAATGCTTATTGTTATACACTTTTAATGGCTTTGACAATTCTGAAACGTCTTTCTTATTTGTGGAGATTCCAATTATGTAAAAAAAACTATATTAATTAATAAATAATGCCACCATTTGAAACTTACTGTTTTGTGTGTGTATATGATAAAAATATATTTTATTTAATACAACATAGAAAAAATGTAAAGAATTCCGCCCTCTTTGCATAGTACTCTTGTGAAATCCAATCTTATTCAATATGTCAACACATTTAAATGAAATGTTAAGAAACTGAAGCACACAGTCTACAGGCCTAGTAAGTTATCATAAATAATTCATTTAATTACTTTTAGTTCTGGAAAAAAGAAAAGCAAATCATTTAAAAAAAGCTGTCGATATAATTTTTTAACTTTTCTGGTATTGACCAAAAAAAAATTGCTATTTCTAAAATGAAACATATGAGTATTGAGTATCAGTTAACTTGAATATGTTGGACTCGAATTCACTTAAACTTTTCTATTTCTTTGTTTGAAACATTTTTTATTTCTAAATTTAAAACTATTGGGACGCTAATGCTAATGAGAATAATATGAAACAGAAAAAAAAAGCACAGATAAACAAGCGGCAGTAAATAGTAAAAATAATTTCAATGGTGAATGTTGCCAACATAAAGTAAAATTTAGTGATTGAAATTTACATTGAATTTTGGGTTTATCTAAATTACTAATTTATTTATAAGAAGATAATTTAACAGTTAAAGAAACAATGATTCACTAGTACTTTTATGTGTTCATCATTTTGATTTAAATTTACTTTTCAATGTGCTAACAAGTTTTTAATTTAATCTTTTTGTGCATTTTATTTAAATGTGTTGTCAAAAGAGGTCAATATTATGGGTTAATCTTCACCAAATATTTAAGAAATTTCTATCAATTCATATAAAATATTGAAAATGATCCATTTGAGAAAAATATTTGCAAGATTTAGAGCTTAAATATTATTTTAAAATGGTATGCTGTTTTGTCAAAATGAAATTACTAAACAACTCAATGTGTATCATGTGAATCAAACAGGCTGTCAATGAATTAATCGACTAGTAAACAAAGCTAGTAATTGATAGTAATTCAATATTTTGTCCAAATGGTAGTGTAATTATTTGAAATGAACAACAGTGGTTGTTACCTGAACTTTATTTTTAAAGTATTTCATTTTTATTTATTTAAGGTATTTAATGTGTAATTTCTGAACCGACTGAACGACACTTTTTTTTAAAGTAATATACTGTGACAGTGATTTAATAAAATCACCCATTTCAGCCGAAATATAGGAAAATATGAATGGAAGTCACTGCAACAACAAACCTGACTGGCCCATTTACTTTAATGTTTCCTTTGCGTTAGTAAACCAATACTTAAACAGAATGAAACTAATCACTATATTAGCAATAAATCGATAGCGCCAACAGAGATAATTTTTATCAGCAAGTAAGCAATACAAAAGTAAATAAATACTAAATAATAATGATCTAATTACCGTGTTTAAAATTGTATTTGTTTAGAATTCCAGATTTTGTATAATAAACATAATTACAAAATGGTAAATAACAGCTTCAAATGATTAAAATTGAAAATATGTTTATTAAAAAAATGTTAAGAGTTAAATTTTTCAAAGCAAGACTTTTTTGTCGATGTTGAAACTAATAAGTATTTGATTTGACTTAAAGAGTTTTTGAAGCTTCACACACCCCTATTATTTAGATGTTGTATTATTTTTAAATTTATTTAAACTATTTAGCTTTATTTCTATTTAAATTTCCTTTAAAAATCAAATTACAAACCAATATCGGTAAAAAGATTCCAGTAACTACTTAGAGCAAAATACATTTTTGATACCTAAATTGAGAAATTGTTAGGAGCAACAATGTGTGTTGCACAAACTGTTAACTCACAGAAATCTCCTCCAAACTTCAAGCCTGGTTTCACGACCCAACCTTTTGATCGAAAGTGGTGGTACGCAACATACTTCTGAACAAAGTCTTTCTGCGACTCTGAAAAAAGACCCCATGTATCAACCACTGTGAGTGTGTTGCCAAACAAATCAAGCACCTGGAGACATCCAAGAGCATAGCTCAGGAAGAACGCCTCCTCCAAGGTGAGATGGAGCATTTCTCGAACTGGGAAGACATCTGGTTCAATTCTTGGTGAGATATGATCAAGAAACGTTTCATCTTCACTATCGCTGTCTGGGACGACCAGTACTTTCTCCTCCACACTGTATTGGTCTAAACTTTTTGTGTGTTTCTTATCTGATGTTTCTTTTGACTTGAAATTGCAGCCATTTTTATTTGTAGAACTGACTTCACTATCATCTTCCATTAAAACATCTTCCTGTTGAAAATTTCCTGAATCTCTTTCAGTGGAAACTGTACTTGATTTATTTTTACATCCTTGAGTTTCAGGATTTTTTAAGTCAACAACTTCTATGTCTTGACTTGATTTAGTAATGTTTTGTTTAGTGATGGTAGACCACTCTTTAGAAACCTGTTTGTCATCATCAACCGAAGCATTTTCTATAGAAACACCTTGCGTGGTAGTTTCTTTTAAGTGGTTTGGATCAATAAACAAATTCTCATCCAAAGTTTCTTCCATCACGACTATCTCTTTCCTTTGGGTGCATGCCTTTTTGGTTGAGTCAGGATTAAACGAGCTCCTGCCAACTATTTCAACCTCTTCACTAGTCATGTCTTCATTTTTTCCAGATAAAGTTTTTTCCTGATTAGTCAAATAATTTTGTTCAGTTGATTTATGACTGTTCCCTTCACTGTTGTGTTCTTGCTCACTGCTGCGAACTTGATGAACAAAACTCTTTGATTTATTATCAGGGAATAGGTTTGATACCTCTACAATATCTGTATCTTCCAAACTTATAGCTTCCCCATCTTTATTATAATCCTCGCTAGAGTCAAGTACCTTTGTTTCTTCGTTGTCCGAGTGAACCGTCACCAGAGTTATCTCTGAACATTCACCACTTTTTTCCTTACCCCTGTTGATTGTTTTGTTCTGATCTGTCTCAATAATTTCCAAATGCTGGTTGCCTACTTCATTACATCTTTGATTCAAAATTTTTGATTGAGTGCTTAAGCTTTCACCTTGCTCATTTGATATATCTTTATCTTCAATCCTTACGCTCTGAACAGCTTCCAAAATTTTCTGATGAATATCTTTCTTAGATACACTTTTATTATTTTCAGGGGAATCTAATGTGATAATGTCTTCTTCAATATTAATCTCTTGTAAATTTACAGAACTAGAAACCTTTTTACTGTCATCAGAAGAAGAGGATGACACCAAACCATTACCAAGTTTATTATTGGTAAGGGAAGTTTGAAGCTTGTATTCGTTTGAGTTATTACTGTTGTTCTTGCCTGTCTCTAGCCTTGATTTTTTTGGGTCTGGTTGCAATTCAGACGTTTCTAGAAATGTTCTCTTATTGTGTGGTTCCATCATGTCAATGTCCGGAAACTTCAGCGACATCAAACTTTGTTTTTCTGCCCATTTTTGTCTTTGAAGCCACTGGCGCTGGCGCACTAATGGTGGTACACCTTGTCTGACTTTTCCAAACACTGGAGCACTTCGAGATAAAGAACCTTTGCCAAAGAATCCCTGTAACAACAAGAGAGTAACCATATATTATAATTTACTTATTTTAGTGTCAAAGTAATTCAAATACAATTTATTAGAATTTAGTTTAAATTAGAGATTTCACAATTGGTATTTTTCTCAATTGAAGATTATAAATTTGGTCTTAATTTTTCACTTCTTGATTTTGACCCCACAATATTAACAATTTCAATATTTTTTCAAGCACATTAAAAATATATTATTTGAACTGAAATATATTTTTTTAATTTGATAAATAAACAAACACAAAGGTCTCAAACGATTACATTTAAAATGTGTTGGCACTTAATGAAATGGCAAATAAACTAATATGGGCCATAATGAAAAATTATCCAATCCATAATGTTGATATTTAATTTAAATTTGGAATAAGGATTTGAGAGAAAAAATCAAGATTTTAAAATCTTGATATTAAGAATGATTTTTTATCCTTCTGATACCATTTAAAATCGTGTATTTCAAGGTAATAAATTTGACATCCTTAATTTATATAGTGTTGGGAACTTTACAGTGTGTGAAATAATGAAAGTAGGTCCAAATGATTCAGTCACAATAAATGAGGTAATGAGTCCCTAGCTTGTCCCTCTGTTCACTAACAACTTGTTGCACAGGTGATTGTAATTGAGTGCCAAAGAGATTAACACGGTGTAGAACACATAGCATGTTTGAACTTAAAACTTTCGACATAGTTTAACTTGTCATATCTAGATGGCAACACCAATCAAATGCTGGGGGCACTTGGACATCTTATAGTCATTTTTGTCAGAATACATAAGTTTTTACTACTCCAGTAAGAGATGGTAGAACATTCTGGTCTGTCATGACTAGGGGGCGGATTTATAGGCACTAAAATTTTTAAAAAAGGCAGGCAAATAGGCACTAAAAATCACAAAAATAGGAACATAAATAGGCATTATAAAATTAAAAAGGCAATAAATAGGCACCAAAGATAAATAAATAGGCATAGTAATGCAAAAAAAGGCCCCAAAAAACTCTAAATTTTTATTATTCACTCTTAAAATCCAGCATACACTTTCCATAAACACATATTAATTACTATTACATTTAATTATCAAATACTTCTCAAGATTTTCAGGTGTAAATTTTGTTCTGTTGTCTGACAAAATGTTTTTATACTGTGAGAAACTTCTCTTGACTTCACATGAAGTCATTGGGCAAAACTTCAGACAAGCTATTTCAGCTGGGCTAGGCTTGACTTCTGGGAGTGATGTATTTTGTCCTTCTAAGATGTCTGCAATACTTGCCATCACTTTCCACCCAGGGTTTCGCTGCAATACTCTGTTAAATTTGTCGACGATGGCTGTGCCAACTGAGCCAGAAGCCTGATTCAGGTTTTCTTCTATTCCCCAAATTATCTTCACACCTTTCACAAGAGGCAAATCCCTCGCCTCTAAAGCTGTGATTGCTCCAGTAAGATTTCCAAAATTGCTTTTTACGTATGCCAGATCCGCACTGACACTTGAGCAGGAGAGGGCAGCATTTGCTTCTGTAATGGCGACAGCTTGTTCCTTGTCAAATGTTTGGACTACCTACAAGCAAAACAGTTAGTATAGCAAAACTCACCTTTCTTTCAATATATTGTGTTCTACAAGTACAACCATTACATTTTTTATTTTTTTCCCAATAATGTGGACGGACAGGCGGAATCAATAAAACTAGTGGTAAACGCTCACTGCAATTTTAATTTGGAAACACACCTAAAGATAGTGTATTGTATAATACCTTTTGAATGTCACCCAGGTAATCTACATAGTACAACGCAGCATGAAGCCATGTACCCCAACGCGTTAACACTGGTTGTGGTGGCAAAGGTGTGTTGGGCAGGGAGGCCTTAAATGACAAGATTCGTGATGGAGCCTTCAAAAACACTTTCTTGACTGTGGAAATAATAGCGTTTACATTTGGAAAACGTGATGTAATATCTTCTGCAAGCCTATGAATAGCATGCGCCAGACAAGTCACATGAATGCCGCACTGTCTGTCAGCAACACCAAAAACCTTTCGTCGTTGTTTTCTGATGGCCACAGGAAACCTAATATAAACAAATTAACTTATTTATAATTATAATTTTTACAGAACTAACACTGCGAATCATTAAATTAACACAGTATATCTTGTGCAATTACATTATATACTTACGCAAAGCATCACAAACAACTATGGCAATTGTTGAGCTGTTAGTTGCCTCATGCATCTTTGAAACAACCAAGTGAGGTTTCCCAGGACCCATAGAGTCTAGTTTTCCAACAACAACATTTGCAACATATCTGCCATAGCGGTCAGTGGTTTCATCAACAGTAGCCCAGATGTATGATTCTCCAGTATCTTCTTATATTTTCTCAACTGTCTTAAACGAAATAAAAAGAATGTTTACTGTTAATAGTTTAAATCAATACAATTCAGTGAATTTTTTTTAATGTCAGAAAGAAAAAACTGCTATTGTAAAAACTTATGGATAAATAGGTTGAATGCAAGTAGTGTTTCCTCAGAGTTGATTCGTCTGGTATCTTCATGTTGGTATATTTGTTGAGAAAAGCATTGAAATCTGGATTCTCCAGCTTCTTCCAAGGAATATTTGCAGCTAACATCGCAGAGCATAAGTCAGCAGAAAATTGCTCTAGGGTTTTATCGGTATTGTTAACTTTAGGAAAAAATTGTTGAGATCCTGTTTTCTTTCCGGAATTCTTCATATGTATTGCAGTATTTTTGTGTTGTTCTAGGTGATACTTCTTCTCGCATTTTATCTAAATATTAAAAATGGAAATTTTCATCCAATAATATATGTGGATTCTACAAATTAGCAAAGCATCACCTAACAAGAGAACTAAGATTGCTTTTTTTTTCCGATCGTAATGTTACGCTTTGGTAAATATTTCCACTTTGTCGTTGAAATCCTTCAATAAGAAATGAAACCTAGTTCGAACAATAGCAAATAATCGTGATTTACTTTTAAACAGTAGACAATATATTTAATAAAAACCTTGGCTTTTCAAAATTAATAATTTCATTTCCCCTTTTGAAAAGATAACTTACCTCCTTGGAACATGGCTGACAAAAAATTATTTTGCCATTCATTGTGAAATTCCTATCACCACCAATCCACTGTTTGAATAATACACTTTTACAAGATTTCTCTTTAAGCATTTTCTACTAGTTCAATAATTTACACTGAGTCCAATACTAAGAAATATTAATGAACAGACATGCACATCTAAACCAGCGTAATATACACAACCACTGAATGAACTGAGTGTTGTGCGCTAGAAGAAAATCTTTGTTGCCGGACTGACCAGTCTGAACCTATCAGACCACTGGACACATGGGTTTTTCCTACCTATCACGAGTATCCACGTGGAGTAACCTAAGCAGTGAAGGATCAGGGGAGAGGCGGTGGGGCAGCTGCAAGTATTTAGAAAGAAAAAAAGAGGGTGGGAGTAAGAGAAAGGTAGAAAAAGGCACTTAAAGGCTCCCATTTGTAAAATAGGTACTAAACAGAAAAATAGGCATTTATAGGCACTATAAAAGTTATCACATTATCTTCGCAATCATCGAAAATAAACTTATACCTCAAAAGCCTACTTTTCAAAGCAAAGGAATAAAAAAGGCATTTAGGGCAAAATCCGCCCCCTAGTCATGACGTTGCGAAAAAGAAAATGTTTAGATAAGGTGAATATAGCAAATTATTTGTGTGAAAGTAATTATGAAAGTGGAAGTAATAGTTATTTTAGCTGTGAGGAAGAGTTAGGCAAGAAAGAAAATTCGGATAGTAAATCAAATAATATTATTGACAAAATTGTTATACAAAGTGCAAAAACAAGTGGTTCTGTAACCCTAAACAATCTCATGCATAACAATAACTAACAATAACAATAATAATAAGTATCATCATCATCATCAAGACTGCTAGGAATGGATCTGTGAACAAAATGAACCCGATGTGTATCCATTTATTGAAGTGTCAAAAATCTCTACGGTAATTTTACACAATCTAGGAAAAATGTCTACTGTTAGTGATGTTTATAGTAAGTTCCTATGTGACAACAGGGGTGAAAACCAGTCAAAGTGTCAAAATTACTTTCTTTACTGACCAAAATACCAAAAAACTGACCAAATACTGACAAATTTAATAACAGCCAATCAATAAATTAAAGTTTTAAAAGTAAAATTGGGATTCATTAAAAACTTGTTTGTATTATTACCTGGCCTCCACCATTCCCCTGGCCAGCCATCACACACCGTTTTTATTGAAAAATAATATATATTTTATATAGTTAGGACAATGTCCTCATAGTGTACTAAAAACTTCAAGGGGGAAAAATTGCCTTTTAACAATAATAGCTTAATAATATAACAGAAAAACATATTAAAAGTTATACATAAAATAAACATGATAACCAAAAATGTATGTAAGGTAAGACTTAACTTTTTCTGGTTTTTTGCTAAAAAAAATAAGTTATTTACAAACTCTTTCGTTTTTCAACAGTTTTTTACACTGCATTTGAATGGAATTTTTTCTTGTCCTCTTCTTCCATTGCTTTTTCCACCCCTTCCAGCATGAGCTGTGCTGTATTGAACCCCCCATGCCCTTTTTTTCAGTGGCCTATAAGTTTGTTTGCATCCCTAAGCAATGTTTGAGCAATCATCCTCTTCTCAGTCTGTTCTTATCTCAGCTTTTTCAGTATGGCTTCATTCTCTTGAATACTACCCTTTTCACTGGCTATCTCACTCAACATTTCCAGATCCTCTGCTTTTTCCCTTTCATTCTTTTCTTTAATAGTTTGCTGTTCATTACATAATTTCTTGTAATGAATAATAATAATATTTAGCACCACGTCTTACTACCCGTTCGGGTTATACGCTCTTGTAATGAACATGAGCTGCTCTTGCCCTTTGTAAAAACTCCTGTGTGATATTAACATGATAAACCTTGTTTTCATATAAATGATATAAAGATTCCTTGACCAGCAGGTGAGCACTCAAAGTTTTCTCTGACCCTTTCATCAGTCAAAATGCATCCAGATTTTGAAAACCCCTTTTCTATGTCCGCACTACAATGTAATAGCAATAATGCTGCTTTAACCGCCTTGGTGACTAGTGGGTATATAGGATCTCCAAATAGTTTTGTCTTTTCAAAGAACTGATTCCAGTATGTCTCTATGTGGCAAGTTTCACTGACAGTTTTGTTTTCGAATCTAAAATGTTTCCAATCATCCGCAATCATGTCCAATGGAATATACATTGGAAATGTTGCTGCTACTTTCATTATATCCCTGTAGGATCCTTCTTTGACCCACTGTGCTGGAGCTAAATAATGAAGATCTCTGAGGATGGGCTTGTCCAAAGATGACTGGAGTAAAAGGTGTTTGTAGCCTGTTTTAATTTTTTTTTCCTCTTGTTTAAATTTGTTGCTTTTTCTTTTTAATTTGATCAAGAAACATTTTAATTGTTGGGCCACTTTGTCAGTATAGTAATAATTATTATTAGATTAGGGAAAATGAGAAAAAGAATGTCTTACCTTGAACTGAACTGAAAAAAATCTGTTACCTTACTGAGAAGTATTCAATTCAAGTTTTCCCAAAAATGCAAACCAAAACAAAAAAATAAGTAAAAAACTATTGAATTTACTGACCTATTTAAAAAAAATTAATGACCAAGATGAAAAACAGACTTTTACTGACTTACTGGCCAGTTTTCACCCCTGTGACAACTTTTGGTCGAAGCTGAGTACAGAGACAAATAAATATGCTGCACAGGACTTTTCAAGTGCAACTTATAATACAAATTTCCATAATGACAAGTGGTTTGAGACAACTCTTGATGAATTGAGGACATATTTTGCATTGTATATTTTACTGACCCAAGTAAAAAATCTAGAGTTATCGGAACTGGACAAAGAGAACACGGATTGAAACCACCATTTATGGGAAAACTATGCCATTTGTTAGGTTCTGGCTAATATCTAGATCTCTCCCCTTCTCTGACAATGAAACTGATGGCACTAAAGAGACTTCAAAATTAAGGTATGTGATAGACTACCTCAATGACAAATTCAAAGTTGTGTACACACCCATGGAGGATGAGGCAATAGATGGAAGTCTTATGGAATTAAGAAGATGCCAAGAAGTACAAATCAATCCCTCCAGCATGGTAATTCCAGCATAAAATTTTATAAGATATATGAATCTGCTTCTGGATATTATACCAGATTAAAAATATATACTTATCAGAATGTTGTCCAAGGCAATAACTTTTATGCTTGCGAGAGTGTTGTGTTGGAGCTCGGAGGGCATATCTTTGACAAGGGGTATACTGTAAATTGTATCTGGATAATTGGTACTATTCACTGAACCTCTTTGTGTAACTGAAAAGAAGGCAGACAAATGTTGTAGGAAAAGTAAGAAGAAACCGAAAAAATTTGCCTAAAGATATGTAAAAATTTTTTTTACCTCAGGCCAGGTGGAGACAAGGTCTAGCCATGATTCATTTGCTCTGAAATGGCACGATCAAAAGGATGTAATAAAATAAAAAAGCATAACAATTCTGATATGATTGATACAAAGAAAAAAAGGAAGAAAAAAAAAAAGCAAGACTTGGTCACAAGAAAACATAGCAAAGCCTCGCTGTGTAATCGAATGCAACAAAGGAATGGGTGGTGTGGATCGTCAAAATCAAGTTCTGGCACGCTTAACAATGAGGAAATTTGTGAAAAATTACAGGAAGATTTTTTTTATTTTATGGATTTTGCAATTTTCAACTCTTATATTGTACATACTAAAGTTATTCAGAAAAATGCTAGAAAAGAAAAAAAGAATGAGCATTTTTTAAATAAAGAATGGACCCAGCAGAGCAATTACTAGAATACAACATATTGCTGACCCTCTAAAGTTGAATATACCCTATGTTTGCAATCAAAATCCTAGGGACACTTCCCAAGACACAAACTATCTATAATCTGCAAAGTGTGTTTTGCCCACAAAAAATAAGTTAAACAACTTGGTAATGTGAGCAGTATCTCGTGGCGCTTCATTTTCCAGACCCTACAGATTGTAGAAAGAGTGTTTATTTTTAAATAGGGTTTCCTGGACATGCCCAGCATGAAATAACGTAGTCCACGAGGGGTTAAGCCGTAATTAAGCTTAAAGCTGAACATAATAATTTTAAAAGATTTAGTTCTAGAAGAGGTGAAATAAATTCTGCACACATTATTTCCTCTCATATGAAAGTTCAGTCACAATATCAAAGATATTTTAAAAACTTCCACTAGGGTAGTTTTTGTTAAAGTGTCATATTTTACAGTCTAAGCTATATACTTTTAATGCATTTAATATGCATACGCTACAAACCCTTGATTAGGTCTAAATTCTTATTTTCCTGGATATAAAGTCTTCTGACTACAAGCAAAACAACAGCACTTGCAGCAGGCACTTTACTGACTCTGAAAATCAGCCAAAATAAGATCAAAATTGGAGTCAACCTTGAAAGCTCCTCTTGAATCTATTTTACTCAGGAACAACCCTCCAGAAGGTATAAATTTAACAGTGAAGTCACAAATGATATAGTATGGATATTGAGAAGCAAATGTATGAATAATTAATCATTTAAATTCACACAAGGTACCATAAGTATGATTTATCAGTATTTATTCTGAGTGGAATGGGTGGCTCCACACAACTACATTAACTGATGGTAATTAAGTAGAGAAAATTAGGGGAAGCAAAAGATCCATCATTAATATGAGATAGCTAGGTTTAATTTTATTGATAAGAACTAAGAGCTTTTAATATTTGTTTTACACAGGCACCTATACTTTACATTTGGATCAGGTCATTACTGTTACATGCTTTCTTGAGTGATAAAAACCCTTAGCACAGTTTCCTTTGGAGGGGAAGTAGAGCGGTCATTCCCATGTTGATTGTGGAAAGTACAAAAGAACCCTGGAAGGTACAGTGCTTATCAAAAATATAAGGACACCCTTCAAAAGTTAATTATTTAAGATTGTGTTATTAAATTTTTGTTATAATCTTCCAGTTATTATTATTATTATTATTATTATTATTATTATTGTGTCTTACTATCCGTTCGGGTTGTATGCACTTACGCTAATGTGTAATGGTAGGGTGATTGTGAGATTGAAATGGAGGACCTACAGTTTAACGTGGAATCCGAACCACGGTGGAGGCCTGGCATTCCCCACATTCAAAAGATGTCTTGTCGGAGGTGAAGGGAGAGTTTGGTAATCAGATAAATATGTGCCAGGACCGAGGATTGAACCCCGGTCGCCAGTACAGAAGTCTGACATCTTACCCCTAGACCGCCAGGTCACCCTTCCAGTTATTGTTTTACATAAAAAGAATAATAGAAATGCTACAATTTGGTCAAAAATTTGGCTCTTTAGCTTAAACTTAAAAATATCATAATGACTTTTCTATTTTAGAACCCACATAACAAGATAAAAATTAATAATTCCTAGATGGTGAGTCCAATGTAGAGATGAACATTTTCAGGGAAATTTTGAATAGGAAAATTATCCAGAAAATTTTCTGAAGTGATGGCTTGTGGTGGAGGGGTTAAATTGTAGAGGTGGCACCTAAAGCCTATTTATTATACCTTCAAAATATAACTTGTGTTAAGAGACAAGTTGGTTTTAAGGAGGCACATGGGTGGTAGAGTGGTAGATAGGAAGCACGGATGATAGGGGGGGAGACGAATGTTGGGCCAAATTATTTTAATTAACTTATTAAGGATAAAAAATGTAAGTATGATTTATGAATATAATGGGTCTACAAACGCTTGCATTCATTTGTTTGCTTACTACTTTTTTTTAGTATTGCGTCTTACTACCCATTCAGGTTATACACCAATGTGTTAATTATGCTAATGTGTTAGGGATGAGTAAGGTTAAATTTAAAGGAATTTTACCCGTGAGAGTGGAAAACTATTTAGGAAAAATAGCCCTCAGTGCACCCGACCGGGATTGAAAACCGATCTCCCTGTGATCGGCAATCTAGTCTATTGCAAGAATAGTGCATTAAACCACATGGCCACCAAAGCCTGTTTGATGATGTTTCTTGAGTTAAAGCCCTTAGAATAAATTAATGTAGCAAGCAGCTGATGTTTCTTGTTGAGAGATTTGAGGTTATTTGTGGTTAAAATTTTGCTATGCAGTTTCTGTGACATCGTATGAACACTGGGACAAAAGGTTTTGTCAGAGGACATAAAGTGGAATGCATAAAGCAGGTAGATCCTACCATGATATAGGACCAAGACCAAGACTGTGGCTGAGAGACCCAAGTCAGGCCCTAAGAAATCCTCACCAAGAGAGGACAGAAAACTTGTAAATATTAGTAAGAACAATAGAAAAGCTAGTCTTAGTGATATTTTGAGTAAAATTAAGGCTGACAAAGGTTCTGATATCAGTATCATGACTGCATCACATCGACTTAATGATGTCGGGCTAAGTTCTTTTTACACCCTGTGAAAAATGCTGTTAATCGATGATCAGAGGAAGCAACGAGTTCACTGGTGCTCAGAAAGGCTTGGATGGGACCAGTCTGCTCGGCAACAAGTTGACTTCAGTGATGAGAGTTGATTTGAGCTTTTTCCCCACTGCAGAGTCAGAGTTTGTCGAACTCTTAGAGTGAAATTCCTCCCTGCATGTGTGGCCCCTATTGTCCACCAGGGCGGCTATGTGAAATAATATGGGGTTGCATCACCTCAGAGGGCCCTGGGGAGTGCAAAACTGTTGAGGGAACTATCAACAGAGCTCAATATTGTCAAACTTTAGAAGATGTAATGCTCCCCTCAGTATCCAACCTGCTAGGAAAAAACTGGATCTTCCAACAGGATAGTGCGCCAGCTCACAAGTCGAAGGTCACCAAAAGATAGCTGGGAGAACATGACATTGAGGTTTTGCCATGGCTTGCAAGGAGTTCAGACCTGAACCCAATAGAAAGTGTTTGGAACACCATGGAGTACAAACTGATGAATAAAAATCCACAGAACAAGAAGGAACTCAAATCACATGTCCTTTGCCTATGGCGTCAGATCACGAAGGAGGAGTGTAACAATCTAATAAACTCCATGCCAAAGCATGTATGAGATTGCAAACATAATGAAGGTGGGCCAATCGACTAATAAAGAACACTAGAATACTCTAAAATTGTTTCCAGGCTATAATTGTAATTTTGAGCTAGTAAATACCTGATAATTTTGAGGTTATGATTTTTCACAAGGTGACCTTATATTTATGGTAATCACTGTATTTAAAAATACCTTACCCAGCAAAATTGTTAGGACCTTTTGCTCGTGCTCTTAGAAATTCTCATATGTTGATATCAGCTGGTTCAGAAAATGAATGTTAAATATTTCAAATGAATAAAAATAAAAGTGTATGTGCAAATATTTTTAGTGTTATTAATTACTTTAGAATCCAGTGAGAAGGAGGGAGGAAAATGACCACAGATCACTAGCTAAATTCTCACCATGTTATAAAGAGCATCCATTTCCTCCTGGGCTTCAACAACAACGCAATCCCCATTGTATATGCCTGTGTACACCTCCCAGAGGGCACTGCTCACAGGTATTCCTGTCACACTTTCGATCTGCACTGGGAACGGCTGACGGGCTGCCACATGAACTCTGCGTTTACGTTTGGGCTCCTTTAGCTCCATACTAACTGCAAACACAGGGGAAGTTAGTCATTAATTTAACATCCGTTAATAACAGTGTGTTCTTCTTAACCCAGAGACAGCATCACTTGTAACCTGCTGCTGGAGAGGTGTCATTAAACTCTTATTACTGCACAACAACAATCCAGAAAGTGTGCATGTGTAGACAGATTGGAGTGTAACAGTTTACAATTATATTGAGTAGTTGTGACTGCATCATTCTCTGTTGGCTGTCCAAAAAATATTTTTTGCATAGTTACTGCGGCAAGGAAAAGATGAAGGAGAACACTAGTAAATATATATTTCAGAAAATTATCCTTCTATTTTTTCTTCCCTAAGCCCACAACAATACCACCCCTTGTAAGTTTATATCTTTATTTCTTACAGTTTAGTGTAAGGAGCATATAAATATTATGTTCTTTGTTTTGATACAATGTACGTATATCCTCATGTTTTTTAAATTGTTTTTGCTGTTGTTTTATTCTTATTATTGTTTTGGTCATCATAATCATAATTATTTTATTATTATTATTATTATTATTATTAACTTGGGTACTTAATAATATGGTGAATTGAATAATAATAATAATAATAATAATAATAATAATAATAATAATAGGGTTTATAAAGTTTGATGGTTAATTTTGAACAATTATACACCCCCTTAGGTGGTCGCATGGTCTAACACGCTACTCTCACAATCAATGACAAGGAGATCGAGGTTCGAATCTCAGTTGGGTGTACTAAAGCTTTTTCCTCCAAAATGGTTTTCCACTCTCCCTCCATGCAAATGTGGGTACACTTCCTCTAAATATAACTTTTCTAATCCATTAACTCTAACATAATTAGTAGGTCTACATGAGCATATAACCCTATCAGTTAGTATGACGCAGTGCTAAAAGAAACTATACAATTAAACCAAAACTTACTAAAACCACAAAAGGAAGCTAAATATTGAGAAACGTTTAAGTTGACTTGTTCTTTGGATTATAATGTTGACCCATAATCCTAAATTTTATTGTATGAAGCCATCTTTTCCTATTAAATTAAATGGTTTATTTGATAAATACCTATCATACGACATATTAATTTAGCAATGCACGAAAGGTTTGAAAGTTAGGTTTGTCTCATAATAATTATTTTAAGCATTAATTTGGAATTTTATATTTGTGGCGTCATCTAAAATGTGTGGAAGTTGTAATCAGTTTAGTTCAAATGAATACTCATGTGAGGTTAGATCATATAAGTTCATTTGTGGATGTTTAGGATTTTGTTAAACAAGATACAATTATAATCATGTCTTACACGTTTAAGCAACATGACTGACCGACATTCGAGTTTTTTTTTGCCAGTTAATTTTTTGGTCAAAATATTTAAAAAAAATTTCTTTGTTGATTTAAGTCTATCCTTTCTGAGATGATCTTCAGTTGAAAACATTTCCACTATCCGCTACTGGCATGCTAGGCCCATCATAGCTTCACCATAGTATCATCAGCCGCCACTTTTAAGGGTTCATGTAAGGCCTTCCCAGCTACCGTACCGGTCTTGGGTCATACTTAAGTCTCCATTGTACTTCGCTCCCACACGCAATTCCCTACTTTATGCCACTGCCCATCCCCTGTGAAGTGGACAAGGGGTTGGATTTTAAGGATTTTAAGAGAATTGAGGGGTGTGATGGAGGAAACGAGTAAGAAATCGGGGAAAGAGAGGCAAGCACAGGTATTTTACAAAAGCTTCAGAAGCCTGGTCTGGAGTAAAGATGCGCCATAGAAGTGCAGAGGAGTGATGTACAAGGTGTGAACATATTATGTCCCAATATTGCAGTATGCACCAGAAACCTTGGTCATGACAGGAAGAGATAAGAGCAGGATACACGCACGCAAAATTACATTTCTGGGGAGTAGGCTAGGAGTGACAATATTGGACAGGTTGAGAAAGGATGAGAGAGAGAGAGAGAGTGAAGGAGGAAACCCTGTAGTATAAGATAGAGAAGGTGAGAATGGGGTGGTATGGACATGTGAAGAGGATGGAAGAGGGGAGGATTCCAAGGAGCATGCTCAAAATGGAGGTGGCAGGCAGGAGACCAAGGGACACGTGGCTGAAGGGAGTGCAGAGACGTGTGGAAAGGAGAGGAATGGATTGGGCCGGCGAGGAGGAATATAAGTGGTAAGATGAGAGAACAATTGAGTAAATATGTTAAGAGACAGATGACGATGATGATGATGTATTGATTCGCCATTTTTTTTAGATAGGCCTATACTTTATAATGGGATGAAATGAGGTGCTACACTTTCCCTATTACTTTTTGATTTATCCTTGGAGTATACTAAGTTTATTATTATTATTATTATTAGCACCGCGTCTTACTACCCGTTCGGGTTATACGCACTTATGCTAATGTGTAATGGTAGGTCAGAGGTGAAGGAAGGGTTTGGTAATCATATAAATCTATGCCGGGACCGAGGATTGAACCCCGGCCGCCAGCATAGAAGTCTAACACCTTGCACCTAGACCGCCAGGTCACCTTCTCTAAGTTTATTAAAGTTATGGAGGAGAGTAGTGAAAGGTTGACAAAAGGTACAATTCAGCTATTAAGATACGCATAATATTTAGATTTCTTGGACAATAGTAAGTAAATAGGTTTAGAAGTGAACACTGAAAAGACTAAGTATAATATGATCACAGAGAGAGCACAGACTTGGGACAACATATCATTTGACCGGGTTAATGAGTTTAAATATTTAGGAACTATTTTAACTAGCAATAACAATTAGAGATTGGAAATTAGGACATAAATAGGAGTGTAATGCATGCTATTACTTAGTCATTAAGTTGTTAACATCTTACCTGCTGGCCATAAATGTAAAACTCAGAATAAACAAAACAATAATTTTATCAGTTTATCTCTATGGGTGTAAAATGCGGTCTCTCGCCTTACATTAAGATAACAAATTTAGGGGGTTCGAAAACAAGGTGCTTAGGAAGATAATTGGTTCAAAAATTGATTAGGCTACTCAGGAAAGGTAGAGGTTACATACTTTCTACTCATCACAAGACATTGTTAGAATAATAAAGTCTCATAGATTACAGTAAGCAGGACATACAGCTCAAATTAGATATTCTAGAACCTTGTTCGGAGTAATGACTGGCAAATCCAATGGGAAGGAACCATTGGGGTGACCTAGATGCAGATGGCAAGATAGCATTAGCATGGACCTGAAAGAAATGGGGTGTAATGAGGTGGACTGGATAGAACTAGCTAAATAGAGGGATAGGTGGCTTACCTTTGTTAGTACAGGAATAAACTTTCGAGTGCCTAATGCCATATAGGGTAAGTAAGGTGTAATTTATATGAGTAGGCTAATAATGCTTTTTAGTGTCTATACCCACCAGCTGTACCAAGCCACCATACAAGGAGTATACTACAGTAGCCCCATGGCTTCTTTGGTGCTGACTGACAGCTCACAGCTGACGGCTTTGAAAAGTTACCAGACCAAATTATGTATCCCTACGCCGAACCATATGATCTGCAAAAACACGTGTTTATCAGCTGTCACTTCTGACAGTCAAAATTTAGGTATATACCTAAATGTTGACTGTCAGAAATCAGCTGTGAGCTGTCACTAAGCACCAAAGAAGCCACGGGGCTACTGTAACTTGGCTGTGGTCTCTTTGAACTTCAAATGTGATCAAACTCCTCTCAATGACTCTGTTTAAAGGATTTAGGCCGATATGCAAGAACAAAACTGAATAGGCCAATAGTGAGTGGTGTAGTGGTGGCATTGATTGATTAGCATGCAGTGATTTTTCCAAGGAATTATGTAAATCTGATTGGCACAGTAGTGCTGTCTTGAGCATACTAATGCGGAGTTACTGGTCCACATAACTTTGTTTTGTATACCGCCCTTAGTTCTTAGGTTGTGTAACATGAGTGGTTTAAGTTCATTATAGATTATTCTTATTTCAAGTGATAGCAACCAAACTAGAGTTATAGCATCCACCAAAAAGTTTTCATTAAAATCCCATGCAAAAAAATGAGCAACAATTCTAATAAAAAATGTAGCTTTGACTTATGCCATTTTAAAATGTTCAATTAACATATTTGTTTGCACTTGAGTGCATGTTTTAGAGTTTTTAATTGTTACACTCATAACTGTATTGGAGATGATTTAGTTGGCTTTGCAATATCAATAGTGTTGTGTAGGTGGGGCTTACTCAGTGTTGTCTAGGTCAAGTTTACTGTATTAACATCAAATGCTAATGCTAAACTAGTAAAAATCTGTATAGCAATAAACATTATAGGCCTAATGTGAATAACATAAATCGACATGAAAGATAGTCAATATTTATGTTTCCCATGTGATTTTAGTGAGTTTTGTTTTAAATGTATAGTTAAAAGTACACTAAAAACTATCCAACTTTATAAATCTTACCCTAGTATGATTCAATATGCCATCCCAGGGTGTCTACAGGTCAAGAAAATCAAGAAAAAGTCAAGATATTAGCAGGGCGACCAAGAAAGATATTAAAAGTTGTAGTTTAAAGTTAAAAATTTTTTTTTATTTGCCTATAAAATCTTATGACAAGACTTAGTGGAAAATTCATGAGTTTCTTTGTGCCCTTTTTATCTATTCTAAGACTTCCCCACAAGAAGGAGTTAATACTTTTAGCGTACTGGATCATAAATTTTTATGCTAAAATTTTGTGTTATTCAGTGGGTTGAAAATTTCAGTCATCAAACAAGCATTTATAATGATTCCATTTCTTCATAAATATGTGGAAGCTGTTCAAAGAAATCCACCAGCATCAACAAATTTTGGCATGGTAAAATTGGCCCTAGCAGATAAGCTATTTGTAGCAAAGTTGCCTTTAAATTTGAGACATTTTTGATAAGGTTTCAATCCAATGATACTCTTCTCCCATTTTTGTTATCAAAGACTACACATGTTGATGTACAGTGTCAAACGTCACATAATTAAGAAATATATTAGGCCTATGGGTGATGTTATTAAGCCAATGGGATTAATGATAAAGTATCAAATCCTGTTGTAATAAAGACGGCACCTGACGTTACTGTTGATTTTAAATACAGTATTGCTTGCAAAGGTCAGAATGAAAGACAAGTGCTTTCTTTCAAACAAGAATACAAGGAGTAACCTATTGCTTTCACTTTATGAGAAAATTCTCTTCAAATGTTCTTTAAAATCAAAGATTGTCAAAGGCTTCTTGCCTCTATCCAGATGTAATGGCAAGTGACAAATTAATAAGATGACATATTGAAACAAAACAAAGAAAATTATTATATGCATTAAATATAAGACCTAATTATCCCTAAAATGTGATTGTGCTCCATGTTATATAAACTATCCTAATTAGCCTGCGAGTCTCGCCGTCTCTCCGGATTTTACTCTCAACTCCCGCCACTGATGTTCTTTGTTTTGTATTCTACAACCAGTCTTAATTCCAATTTCCTGCAAATTGAGGATTTTCTGCTTATGTGGAATGAGTTGAAAATCAACATGTTGTTTAAAGATATTTGTTTATTTCACCACAATAGTTTACTGTTTTATTCAACTTATATTATGATTCCAGTCATATATATTTTAATTTATTGACTAAAGAATTTAATTTTCATATGAATTTAGCCTTATCTAACAGCTAGAGAAGTTACTAATGATTCTTCTATTACATTGTGTTAGTCAGGCCATGTTATAAGCAGCTGTCACTATTGATTGATATTATCAATACTTATAAACAACACTATTAATATAGTAAAATGTAATCAAGGTTGCAAAAAAAAAAGTAATAATTTAGCAGCCAGTGGTAGCTCCCAGAAGTCCGCCACAACCAGAATAAACTAACCGTTTTTAACCAACATTAGAAAAATAAATGGAACCAAGCAAAAATGTAGTTCCAATATTTCAAATAGATGGCAATAGAGTAGATAATTAGTTAGAAAAAAATAGCATAGGTAGCACTAGAGTCAAATATTAGATAAAAAATAGTTCAGATCTATAGAACGCAAGTTTAAGGTGCCATAGTGTCTATATTTGAATCTGCGGAGCTAGCACTAGTGATGGGTAAAACCAGCTCGTTGACGCGAGCTAGGTCACATAAGCTCGCTCACTCAAAAGAGTCGTTCATATGAGTCATATCGTTCACCACATTGCTGGCTCGCTCCCAATACCTTCACCCCTTCCCAATCCTAAACTTGATGAGCGAGCGCTAATTAGTTCTCACAATTCCTATTCCGAGCGTGCAAATCTGTCTCTTTCCTTTCAACTTATGAACGTGTATAAGTGATCTGTCTCTTTAATGTAGTTAAGACTAACAAAAATGTACTTTGATTTCGTAGGACCAGTTTTAGGTATACTAAAACAGAGACGGGAGTTGAATGTTGATTTATTAAAAAAAAAAGTGTATTATGTAGAGCCTACTTTTGAGGGGTGTCGTTTACTGAAGATCTGAGAATACCTAGGCGCGATGGTCTTGATCTTCTTGATCCGAAGATGGTCTTCTTAAGAATATTAGTTTGCGAGAGGATCTGCCATAAACACTCGCGTTTAACGTTGTGCACAGGCTGCTCGGGACAGATATATTCCGATAGATCGTAGCACTATCGGTTTGTCATGCTCGTGACGGCCC
>CABFOW010002292.1:88575-107359 GCA_902141385.1 Timema californicum | reverse complement strand
GGAATGGATGTCTTACAATGTGGCGGTTTTGACAACACATGATTATGGAGTTTTAGATCAAGTGTACACGCATTAGCGTGTAAGAAAAGAGGTTAACTATTTAGACAAAAGATAAATAACTTTAGTAGATCTCATCGGAATTTGAGAAAGAATGAATAAATTTTAAATGAATTGGAGAATGTGGTGGGCCAATTTGATATACGTGTTATAAATCTATATTCATGTTTATCTGAATTCAAGCCTGACAACGCTGGGATTAGTTTCTTATTGCATACAAATGCAACAAATCTGCCCCGCCTTACTAGGCCCACTACAGTGGACTGCAGACTGAATCGTTGTAACAAGCCTAATTTTATGGCACAAAAGCTAAACTTCCCCCACATATTCACAAACAGAAACTAACGAATGGTGTAGTCAAAACTAAGTTAAGATACTTGCAGTGGTGTTTTGCTATATAGAAAAAAAAGAGGGTCTGGAAAGCACCATGTAACACGAACGATGTGTAGGCTTATAAAATAGGATAATTTTTACTAATTAAAATTCCAAATACGATGGAAACAGCTTCAAAATATAAAAGTGTGTACACAATTAGAAAAGGGCAAAGGGGGAGCCATTTACTCTATGCCAATAGTATCAGAGGTCTGTACTAGAACTGGAATATGTGGTCGTAATTCCAATACAATACATTGGCTAATATTATTGTAAAACATGGAATGAATAGTTGAAAGAGTCAAGGGCTGCTGTAATCATTACGAAACTAATAACTGTTCAATTACTATAAAGATCAGGGGAACGTCGTTACGGCCCCAATACACCACTGGATGTTTGAAAATAAATAAGGGGTCTAGCTTGAAATCATGTTGGCCCACCACATTAAACTCGTTATAATTCGAGTAATTTAATAGCACAAACGTTGAATTTTGGGCACATATAAGCACATACATATCACTAATATCTGTATTGTAGTGAAAAAAAATAATTAAAAGAAAAAATAAATTTTAACCTCGGCTAATTCAGTCAGTGGCACGACGACTCTCAAACTCGAGACCACTGGGTAGACTTAAAACTAAAACATGAACAATTTAGATAAAATGGATTGTTGGAACAAAATGTAATTTAGACTACAATAAAAATAAATGCATAAAATAACAATTGTTGGCACTTTTGTGGATTTATTGTTGTTTGCCTTTTTACCTCATCCCAATCCTACCTATGGAATTCCGGTTGATTATAATTCTAATTCTAATTTAACAAAGTATAGAACAGTATTGTTGAAACCAAAAAGAAGAGAAAAAAATATACAATCAATAACATTAATAATTAGACATAAAATAAAATGTTAATTCTCTGCATTAGTCTGTCTTTCTGAAAGTAAATGAATTCTGATTTTTATAGGAGAAAGAAAAAAATTATAATAATAATAATTTATAAGTTGAAGAGTTGGTTTGACCTCACCCATGAATAATTAGTCCATATTGAAACACCATCTTCATAGATTTGTTTCAATTTAACAATTCGAATATTTCCACAATCTAAACGAAAATAAATAGTCTAGTTCTTGCACACACACTTAGCTTTCCATTGTTGCTACTTGTACTTTAATTCACAACTTTTAGTTCACTATAAAATAATTTGAATTAGGAGCTCCACAGATTTGGCTCCATGTTTGACCAACACCGAGTAAGAATACCTCGTCTCCAATTGAAAATCTTCCAATAATCAAATTTAAAAATGTTATATTCATACTTCCAAGTCCAAAGAGAAAACTAATATATATATACAAACGAAAATAAATTGTTGGCTTAGGACTAGGGGGAAAATCAAATGCAATGCAAGTTTAATATAACCATTGAAATTTAATCCAAAGAGGGTGGACAATGTTTTCACAAAAGAATTAAATGTCTATTTCCTTCTGTCAAAAATTGAACAGCCCGCTTGATTTTTTCTTCCTTCCTTCTTTTNCAAAGAGGGTGGACAATGTTTTCACAAAAGAATTAAATGTCTATTTCCTTCTGTCAAAAATTGAACAGCCCGCTTGATTTTTTCTTCCTTCCTTCTTTTAAAATCACGGGGTCCTCTCCTCACTTGTTTGATAGCACTGCGCATGCGTTAAAACAAACATGGTTGACGTTGAAAATGAATACAAGAGTCAAACACACTTCTTAAAAGGATAATTAATATGTTTAATAAAAGGTAAGTGTTCTTCCTTAAATCAAAATTCCTTATTTAAATTATTTAAAACAATGTTTTACGTTGTTCCTTCCGTCCTTTTATTTAATTTAATAGATGTAAATAGTATTATTAGACAGGCCGGCAACCAGCGAGTGGCCTAACTTCGAAGTGCTTAATTTCACGCGAAAATAAATAGGAAATTGTTCACAAAAAGCAGAAAACATAGGTCAATACAAGGTAGGGTGGCAAATTACGTCACAGTGTGAATTTTAATTGATTTGGAGAACGTGGCGGACCAATTTTATGTAGGTGGTATTTCTCCAAGCTATACTGTACTTAAGAACAAAGAATGCACATGTGGTATCAGTGCGATGGTCGCCTAGCTACCCTAAATAATCCAGTAAACTTAAATACGCTAGACACCTTAAATACCACAGACACACTAAATACCCTAGACACCCTAAATAGCCTAGATACCCCATACACCTCAGACACCCTTAATATCTTAAACACACCAACCACATCAACACCCTGAATACCACATACACACTAAATACCCTGGGCACCCCAACTACTTAAGCCACCCTATGTATATTTGACACACTAACTACCTAAGACACATTAAATTCACAAGACGTCCTAAAAACCTCTGACACCCTATATACCCTAGGCACCCCAAATAATTCAGTCACAATAAATACGCTAGATAACAAATACCCCAGACACCCTAAATACCATAGACACGGCAAAAACCTCAAACACTATAAATGTCATAGAAACCCAAAATATCTCATACACCCTTGATACCCTAGACACTCCAACTACCTCAGACACACTTAATACCCTAAAAACTTGAAACACACCAGACACCCTAAACACACTTAATACTCAAATATATATGAGACACCCTAAATACCCCAGAACCCTAAATACACCAGGCACCCTAAATACTCTAGATGTCCCTAAAATACCCCAGTCATCCTAAATATCCTAGACACCTCAACTACCTCAAACACACTAAATACCCTAAAAACACTAAATACCTTAGAACCCAAAATACACGAGACAACCTAAATAAATCTAAATACACTAGACACCACAAATTATTCAGACACCCTAAATATCTTAAATGCCCAAACTACCTCAGACACCCTTAATATCCTATACACCCCAAATAACTTATCCAGACTAAATAACCTAGACACCCTTAATACCCCACACACCTTAAATACACTAGACGCCCTAAATACCATAATCATTACAACTACCTCAGACACCCTAAATACCCTAAAATCCCAATACACCCTAAGCAAACACCAATTGCAGGTTAAATTCCCTAGACGCCCAAAATTCAATGGACACCCCAACAAACTCAGAAACACTAAATACCCTACACACCCTAAAAAAAACCAGACGTCCTAAATATTTTAGACACCTCAACTACCTAAGACACACTAAATACCCTAGACACACATAGTAGCACAGACACCCTAAACACCTTAGAACCCCAAATACATGATACAACCTAAATACCCTAAACATCTTAAATACTCTAGATACCCTTAATACCCTAGACACCCTAAATATATTAGACACACTATATACCCTTGACAACCTAAATACCATAGACACCCTAAATATCTTAAACACCCTAAATTTCTTAGATTCTACAATTACCTCAGCCACACATAATACCCCAGACACCTTAAAAACCCTATTAAAACTAAATATTTCAGACACGCTAAATACCCTAGACAACCTAATTGTCCTAGACACCCTTAGTACCCAAGACACCCCAAATAACCTGGACACCCTAAATACCTCAGACACCATAAATATCCTAGACACCCCAAATTCTCTAGTTACGCTAAATATCCTAGACACCCCAACTACCTTAGGAACTCTAAATACCACAATCAACCTAAACACCCTAACCACACCAAATACCTCAGACACCCTAAATATATTAGATACCCCAACTACCTCAGGAACCCTAAATATCTTAGACACCCTAACTACTTCAGACACACTGAATACCATAGATACCCTAAATACCCCAGACACCTTAAATACCACAGACATCCTAAATACCCTAAATCACCCAAATACCTCAGACACATTAAATATAGTAGACAATCTAAATACTACTGCAAATATTACGAATGCCATCGCTGCAATGATTGCTATTGTAGCTCCTCTCGCAGCTGACGTCATTGCGGTCACAGACATCTTATTCTGCATAAGTTAGAAGCCTAGTTTACATTACAGACTCTCATTAGGATACAAAGAAAGTATTTTAACAATCACACAGCAAATTGATACAGATATCATTGTATAAACCGAACGGGTATACGGGCTGATAAAGAAAAATTGTAATATGAGAACAGTTTTTACAGGGAGGTGCTGGTAAAAAAATGTGTGAGGATTTTCTCTGAAATTTAATCAAGCACTGACATAGTTTAGGCATGTACTATATTAACTTACAAGATTTAATATTCAATTTGAAATTTATAATATTGAAGAAGAATTATTAAATAAACCAAAATTTTGAATGAGATTCTCCACTTGTAAAGTTCTTTGAAAATATTTAATTTCTCAATCCATCTCCCAATTCCCCTGAAGTATATTCCTGTACAAGATGTAGGTTCTTCCTCGTCAAAATATGCTGTTCAGGTGATATCATCCATTTTTCCAAGCCACCATTCTAAATATTTTTCTTTTGGTATTTATTTCTAATTACTTGGTGTTTTGGAAAAGTCCGTAACATTGCCAAGAGATGTACTATCACTGCTAAAATAGTAAGAGTCAGTGAACTTTGTAATTAATTTAGGACAGATTTTCAAAAATTGTTCAAAAGTTATAGAAATTCCTAGGTCATCTGGATATTCATCTGTAATTTCTATATTTTCTTCCAAGGAGATAGTTTTGAATTTCAAGTTGGGGTCTGAATTGTTAATTGTTTCGAATAAGGGTAAATCTCTCAAACTGTCGAGCCACCAATTTATATATTTGTATTTGGAAATTTAATTTTTGTTATTGAGAATTTTGGAAACAACTATTTTCTTTTTCTTGATCTTATTTGATTGTTCGGTGGAATGTTCATAATTTAGAATGTGAGGGTTCTTTAACTAAAAATTTAGATCGAGACCGGATTCCAAAAAGTCCTCGAACATTATTATAATATCTGAATCTGTTTGTAAATTAATTTATTTTTTTATTCTCTCTTGATTTGAACCGCCTGAACTGTTAACTCTTAAAGGGGATTTTCTTTCCCGGCCATTTTCTACATGGATTCACAAAACAATCAAGCCTATCATAGAATCCATCTAGTTTTAATGAATTCTACATAAACTGACAGGGATTAAAACCCGAGTACTTTGATTTGGCAAGATAAAGATTTACTAGGTAATTTTAATTAAAGTTGTACCAATTATTTGGATTGTTATTAAGTTAGCTATAATAATGGCGGGTAGATTAGACATAAATCTATCACTATTCATTAGAAACAAAGAATCTAACACTTATAATTCATGTAGTTGTAATGGCCAGGTATTAGCAATTGAGACTTCCAGGAAATTACTGTTTCAGTTAACCTTACTCGACTCATTATAAAGTACCAATATAATAAATAGATACCCATGTGTGAGATTCCTACAGAAAATACGTGTTTTTATCATGGAATACCTTGAATAGACGGCAGAGTATCTTGGGTGATTAAATCCCTTGGTATCTTTTTATTCTTTTAGCTTCATATGTGAAATTCTGGTAATGTCGTGGATAATATTATAGTACAGTATCGCGTGTAATGTTGGCGTTTATATTCGTTATAATCTTAGATTCATCAATCAAACTCTAACAGTTTTTTAAAGTCGAGAAATTATTAGTATTTGTTGCCAGGGAACGTAATATATTTCAATATATTGTAATAATGGTCTCCTAGATACATATTATTGTTGTGTTTTACCTTATATAATTAAAATATTTATTTTTCATAAGTATAGTAAATAATTTAAATGAAGCTCTGTTGTGAGTTCCAGAATATTTTCATATTATATGGATCGCTATTTAAAACTTAATGTTGTGTGTCCCTTCACCAACCAGTAGAACAGTCTCCAAAGCTTTTACAATAAAAACTCCATTCTTTAAAAAATAATATAAGAATTGTAAATATCAAATTAGCCATTTTAACACAATATCGAAATGAATTGTTTTTATAACAAGAATCGTTAACTCTCTTAAAGATCTGGACAATTTAATGCCAGAACAAAGACGATATGATTCAGGCCAGAGGATGGGTTCTTCAAGATCCTTTAGGTTTTATTTGTATGTATTAGTTAATATAATTCATTTAGAACAAAATGTATAATGGAGAACAACAGCTATGCAGTGATCTGGAATAACTAAAGTTCTAATTAACCTAAAAGTGTATGTGTATTTGCTACTAGATTTTACCAGTATTATTAGTTGGCATTGAGCACGTTTAACCCTCAAGGTCACAGAGAGAAGGCACGGTTATTATTTTCTATCTTCAGAGTCTCAAATATTTCAGAAACTGCTAGAGCTGTATAATTTTTAAATTATTCTCATAAACATAAAGAAATAACATTGTAATGGTACTATTTGGCTTCGAGATTACGATGAATATTTTCGTTTCATATGCTTTCGAAAGAAAAAAAGAAGATACAATACAATACACATGCAAATGATATCAAGAAAGGACGGGTGGTAAGCCCGAGACGCAAAGTTTGCCACAACGTGACATTAAATTAAATATATGTATATTAAACATATATAATTAAAGTGAAATAGCAGACTAATTGAATTAAACCTCGCATAAGGAGACAGGAAGGCAACTGCATTTGCCACAAGCAGTGTGAAACATTTCAAGGTTAAAGTTTAAATGAGTTTTAAGTCCCAGACAATAATTTTGATAAGAAATCCCCACATTACACCGAAAATGAATATTTATTACTAGATCCCGGCCTCTAAGTCGCCGTCTTCACCTAGGTCAGTCGGCAATATAATGATTGACCATTGAAAACCAACGTCCCAATATATACCCATAATTGTATTCACAGAGAGAAGGGGCAAGGGAAGGAGGGTGTAAGTAGAAAGAACAAACACGACAAGAGAAGAAGGTCCTAGCAACAAGTAGATTGTTCTAGACGATCGTAACGCCGGAACTACAGCTGGCGTGGCCTATGTGGAACCTCGGTCTTTGTTTCTGGCCGGGCGTGGATCGAGCCCCGAGCAGTCAGTCAATCGATCGAAAGCTCCACTTAGTCTGTTGTGTAGAGCGTCGGAGAGCGGAGGTTGGAGCAGGGGTTCTTGTGACGGAGTTCATCAAGGGGGTTTGGTGAGTGTTGCCCCATTTGAAATAATAATTATTCAAGGAACACCCAATAAACAATAACAAAAGGATCTAATTAAAAATGAAAAAAAAAGTGATATGAAAACATTATTTATAGGCTTACCAGTATTCTGTTGTTCAATCCATCTTATCTTCTATATGATGTAACATATATTATATTCAGACTTGTTATTATCTATAATTTATTTAATTTCTTATAAACTCAATGTTTTTTGCTAGTTGAATTTTTTTCTGTCTTTAACTTTTTCCTTATATTTAATATCACTTATCTTTTCATTTTTAATTAGATCCTTTTGTTATTGTTTATTGGCATTCCTTGAATAAGTATTATAATTCTCCTTACTAAAGCACTATGAATATAACTAATACCATTTGAAATAGCTTTAACTTGTAACTCGTTACATCCCCTACTTCACAACTACTGTAGCAGTTATGGGACACACATACTTCACCAACACGAGCTATCCCCTACTTCACTAATGTCGTTGCCTGTCACCACCAATTCGGACGAGGCGGTGGGTCTTTATAATAATTAAAATCTGGTTTTCCCTTTATTTCTAAGAAAGTATTATGAACATAAACATTTTCAACTTCAAGATTACTCTCCTCGGTGCCGCATGGTCTAAGGCGTCATTCTCATGCTAGGCTGGTACAGAGGAAGAGGAGATAGGGGTCCAAATCCCAGTTAGGTCTTCTGGTGGTTATTTTCTAAATTGTTTCCCACTCTCTTTCCAAGCAAATGTGGTGAATTACCTCTAAAAGGCTTCCTTCTTCATCCTGATCCCATTAGAATAATTATATATGTGTATAGCATAAGCAGGCAGTAAGAAGTGATTAAAAAACCGTCTACATTAACATGGAGCTTTACATTCTATGTAGACTTGAACACAAACAATGGGATCTTGCAAGAAAATTTGTTTCCCTTATATTTCAAACCAAACTATAACCATGGTAATTTTTTATGTATTTATCGTGTATAAGTACCAGTTCGAGTTACAATACATTATGTTTATTTCATGTAGAGATGAGGAAAGAATAGTTTAGATTTAATGTACGCGAGTTTGCATTAGTAAAAATATCCTCAGTACAACAGTTCGGGGTTTGAACTCCAAGCTCTCTGCCAACGACAAGATAGACTAAATGGGGCAACATAAGTTAAGTTTGAGGGGAAATGTACATACATTTGCATTGAGGGAGAGCTGGAAAACATTTCGCAAAACAAAAATATGTACACCGGGTCAGGATTTGACCCCCAACCTCCTCATAAGTAATGTGCAGTAGAAATATGGGCATTGATTGAATGAGACTAGGAAAAAGGTTATCCTGGAAAGAGTGGGTGTCCGGTGAGTACACAAGATAGTAGAGGAATCAAGACAGATGGGAGGAGCAGATAAGGTATTGAAGTCAGAGGAGAAGCATGGTGGAAATAGAGAAAGATGAGGCATTTTACTTAGGTGATCCTCACAAACTGGACACAGTTGTTGATGTTTAAAGAGTATAGGATATTTTAAAGATTCGGATTTTGTTGGTTTAATTTGGTCTTAAACATCATCATCTTTCCGGGTCAGTTTAGTAAAATGCCGCCTCCTTTATCTATCCCTCCTCCACTAACCAGAAAAGTAAACTTCAAAAATGTTTCATAATATTTTATTATTACAAAAGCAAGTAGCTAATATACATACAACATATTAAAACTATGTACAATATTAAACCAAACCTCAACAATTGTCACGCACTTGATCGAACAATCAATCATCTGTTCACCAATTCAGTCTTTAATTATTTTACATAACCCTCCTACACTTGATATCAAATTTACTAAAGGTTCACTAGGAATGCTCTAACTAAATGCACAGAAATCTTCTTAAAATGTTTGTGGAACACATGAATGAAAATTATGTTAGTGTAAAAAGTACCATTTCCATCAAAATGACAGTAAAACTCAACTATCATAAGCATAACCTATTGAAAAATAAACTATTAAAGAAACTAGTTTGTATAAGACGGTGAAAACTGAATGACATGCCAGAAATCTTGAAAAGCTAAATCAAGTCAAAAGGTAAACTTGTACATAACTGGAAAAATTTACTTTAACATTTATTTGGCTTCAACTATTTTTTAACTGTGATATTCAAAGCATGTATACTTTTTACAGGTAGTGAATACAGGTAACTTTTTTTCATCCTTAATATTTTTAAATGTAAAATGGAAGAAGAAAAAAAAGCTGTAACTGAAAATTGACTACATTAAAAATAACTTATTTGTTTTAATCAAAACTAAAATTATTTTTCAAAAACCTTTTACCTTAATTTGGTTTAAATTTATGGCATTAAAACTAGAAAAACTTAAATAAAAACCAATGAGTATAAAACATATTTTTGAAATTTTACTCCTAATAAATAGATTCAGCAGTAATACAAGTGTAAACTATATTTATTAAGCACCGATACTTACCCCCAATTTAGGTACTAACTACACCAATGTGTTGATGATGAAGGTTGAATAGAAGGAAGTATACCCGCATTTGTGTGGATGGAATGGAAAACCCACCCTCAAAACAAACAACCGGAATTCGAACCCTGATTTCCGTCATCAGCAATCCAGTATATTGCAAGAGTGACATAATCAATTTTATGGCATTGTTATTTTACAATTTTTCTAAAAGCTCAATTATAATAAGTTAGTAGGATTATTTTGAGAGATGTTGGAAAATGTGATGTGTTTTTTGAACGAGATAGCTCACTCTTTCACTAAAGCAATAGAATGAGTCAAAAGGTTTTAGGTTCAAATCCCTAAATAATGCAAATAAAATGACAGCCAACCATATCTAAATTTTAACATCCCCCCCTTTATTATAGTCTATATAAATTACTCTTTAGTATATAACTACATTAAAAAAAAGTGCATTACAAAAATACTATCAGACAACTTTGTCGAACTTTTAATATTAAGAAAATAAAAAACTTTAAAAATCACACCAACAATTTGATATTAATCTATAATGAAAATGACTGCTTTAAGTCACACTGGTTATCATGATAAACAGTCCTCATGTTAGCTTCAGTAAGATATCAGATACTAATATTTACATTTTACAGGGTTCTAGCTTAGTTCTTGACTGACTGAATATTAATATGTGGATTCAAGTTTTTCTATATGTATTATAACTGTGTGTGTCATAATATGTACAGTAAACAAACTACCAACTATCTGTACTCATGTTATTCAGTTTTGTGGATTAAAATATGTATGCACACCATTTATATAGTAGGTTTAATTTTTCAATAAAAGAAGTAACTCAACAGTAAATGTTGTACTGTGAAATGAGTTTAACATGTTCTGAAAATTGTCATAGGAAAAACCGCCAACAATATGTTAAAGTAAAAAAGACTATATCGTTACAGTAGAATCTCAGAAACTCTGCATGCGCATGTGCACACAATGCCCGTATGCAAGGACAATGCTGAGCACAGGCAGAGTATGAGCCTCATGTTAGTACGATCTATGACGCAATATCTTGAGTCTTGCCAGAGTCTGGTCCCGGGCTGGCTCAGGCTATACTCTGCCTGTACTCAGAGGATATTTCCACAACATGGCGCTGCGCGCATAGACGATCGACACAGCTGTTTACACGACAGGCCTCATGCTCTGTTAGTGCTCAGCATCGTCCTTGCATACGGGCCAATGTGTTTGTGTAACTCTAGTAGAACAGTCGTGCTGTGTTTGTTTGTTTTCTAATTCAGTAATGTGTTATTCGAATCAATACATATTATATATACAGTACTGTACTGCATTTCTGTATTTTATAGGTATATATGGACACCATTATATTAATCATCTTATGCAAGTTCATTTGTAAAACTCGAAATTTCAATAACTCTATATCATCTCAGTCCATAATAGGTCGAGTTTCCGAGACTCTACAGTACTTCACAAAACAAAGAAAATAATAACAAACAAGCCACACTGTATTTTTACATGTAAAGCTGTTTAATATAAATGATTATAAATGTTATAGATAAAATTCACATGTCAACATTAAAGTAAAAGTTGTGAATGTAATTGTCCGTGCATTCTACAGCAATGACAAATCCGAATAGTCAAGCGTGATCTGTAATTAAATAGGATTTACCTTAACTCTTATTACATACATCTTATACATTCTTTAAAGTTACCCCAGATATTCTGCCAATGCTACAAACATGACAAATTTATTATCAGGGTGAAAAACTCCATGCAAAGCACAGATGACAAAGGTGAAGTTGAAACACAAAATACAGGCTAAAATTTGTGGAAAATTCAGAATTTATTGACTTTTAGTTAATCTATGATATATAGTTGAAATTGATTTGAAAAGATTTCATTAAAACTTTATAACTACTTTTGCTAAAATAGTGTAAAATCGTGACACTAAGAATAGACCTGAAAAACCTGAATAAAATATGAGTTTGTTCCATAGACAATATTAATAATTCAGAAAGCGTACAAGCTGAACAGATGGTGAGACGTGGTGCTAAATAAAAAATTCAATATGATAGCTGAAATATTTTAACACTATAGTCATTATTGGTTAGTTGTAAGAATACATACTAAATGTAACATGTGACTTAATAAGCATACCTAAAATATTATTTGTTACATTTTTAAATATTATTTAGTTTAATTTCCAATCAAATGTATCTAATGTTCATTAAAATAGCTTATTTGGGTATTTTATAATTCTTATTAAAACCTGTACATACTGACATAACTAAATAGTGAATTAAATAGCCAAAGCTATTATCTATCTTTTTTGGTGAGGATTACCCCATCTAGATATCATTTTCGAAGATGGCTGCGTTGTCTGATAGCTCGTGATCTTAATGAAATCACACATTTGTAGCCGATTATTTTCACACGTCCATCATAGACTCTGCCTTAAAATATGAGTGAAGAATGACCCTGGGCACAGGACGAATCCTGGATAGCTCAGTGGCAAGAACATTGGCTAACTAAGCCAAAGGTTCCGGGTTCGATTCCCATGTCCAGGTGTCATTTTTCAATTTTCAGCTAACTAAATAGGCTTATCTTCTATGATATTTTATGTGTGTTCATACAAATTTATAACTATGCTTATGTTACAATAAACTATGGCTACAGTGACTGATTAAACATTTTACTTGCAGACTATCACAATGTTTACACTTTACAGACCACCATGAATGAATGGATAGTAACAATAACTCAAAATGCTCAACAAATGGTTGTTTACCTGAATTTCTTAAAATGTGGATATGCATTATAAATATTGGGTATTTTCACTTTACACAATACAATTATCAAAGATTGAGCTTACTCAATTATCTCAAATAAACTAGCCAAATAATGTAAATAAATATTACTGGCAAATCTAGATTTTTATAAAAAAAAAATTGACTCAATAGAGAACAAAATAAATAATAACCTGCATGCCAATAGTAGATTATCCTCTAAATAACATGCATGCACGTCTACTTTAGGAAAATGCAGGCCTAAAAACCGTCACAATAAATATGATAAACTATTCTGTTTCTTTAATAAGCACTTGATGTACAGCGAACCAGGAATACCACCCGAGCAATTGACCTTATTTAACAACAGTTTGAACCGTCACAAGGAGTCGAGAATTGGACTAGGGTTTGATATCGAACGTCATAAAAACCTACATAATAATAGTTAATTCACATTATGCGAGTATGATTTCAAGAAAACCTTAAACATTACACTATTCTTTCAATAAATTCCATGGTATTTAATAAACATGCCAATAAGAACTCAAGTGCAGCGTGTGTGTGTATAATATATATATATCTCAATTTTTTATTTATTTTGCAATCAACAATTTTACTAGGTACTTCACTATTGTTATTTTATAGGTATTGATAGTAGCTATCAAAAGTGACAGTTGCACATGATGTGATATGATATATGGACATACGAATACCTGAAAGTAGATATAATATGTCTCTATAAGGAAAACCCCTTTTTGCTTTAAGGTGTAATTGTATTATATTTGGAAGAAGGCACAGGAAAAGTGGATAAAAAACACATAAAAGGTACAAAAAAAATAGAGAAAAAATAAATTTACTTTGCCTCTTTTTTTTTGTTTTTCTCTTTCAGGACATTGTGTTTCATGTTTGATACCCCCTCCTGTCGAGTCCCAATAGAACGAAACTTACGTCGGGGAATTGTGCAGTGGCAATCTATTTTCTTCAAGAGTCAGCCATTACCCCTCTGTCTAATGGCAGCAATGAAAAAATATTTTTTTGGAATCAAAAAGAATATTAGAATATAAAAAGGGATGAAATAGATTTATGACATGAGGCTCTATAGTATTATTTTATTTACCTTGTGGAATTTTAGCAACTTATGTACGCCCCAGTTACCCTGAAAGTTAGCAGTTACACTTTGGCCCTATCTTATAAGCTGTCAAGGTAAGCTGGCTACTTTCAGGGTAAATAGAGTGTACAAGGTAGATGATGAAGGTTTTGAATACTGAAATTATTTTACCTTACAACAGATGTTTTGTCTAGTACATCATATCATATACTTTTCTTTATAGCATCTTGTTTTACTACCTGTTCAAGTCTATACGCTGTGTGTTAGTTATTCTAATGGTTTTAAGAATTATGAAGGTTTTATTTAGAGTGAGTGTACCCACATTTGTACGGAGGGAGTGTGGAAAAACCACCCTCAGTACACCCGACAGGGATTCACTCCTCGATTTCTCCGTCATCGACAGTCTATTATATTGCGAGAGTAGCAACTTAGACCATGTGGCCACCGAAGCATGTATGACCAACTATTGATTTATCTTCTGGCGTATTAGAAGATTTCATTATTGTGAACAATTAAGTAGTAAAATCGAAAAATGAATATTTATGAGTCATTTTATCTTTGAGAAAAATTTCTCCTTCCATAGAGTTCCAAGGTAAGTAATCTTATAGTACACGTTTTTTGTTTGATAAAGATTTGCTAGGAGAAAATTTGCGTGGAAAAAGAAATTCGGTCCTTTAAAGAGAAAACTGCCAGGACTGAGGATTGAACTACCGAACAAAGTCTTGACACCTAACCCCTAGACTGCCAGGTCACCAATTTACTAATTATTTTCAACAATTCTATAACGTATAAGAACCTAATTATCATATATAAAATGGAATATTGCTAACTCCAAAGAATGAGATCTGTAAAAAAATTTTTTAATGCTAACAGAAACTACAATTCTTTACAATAGGATTTGGTGGCTGCATAATCTAAGACATAACTCTTGCAGTAGACTAGATTGTTGATGACAATACACCAGACCAGTATTCAAACACTGATCACCCCGAGAGTGGTTTTTCCTAAATTGTTTTCCACTCAGCCTCCATGCAAATGTAGGTACAATTCCTCTAAACCCAACCTTCCTCATCCCTAAAACTTTAGCATTAGTACATAAACAGGTAGTAAGATGTGGTGATAAAAAAATATTTACAGCTAGGTACAGAAAAGTATTTATAAAGACATTATTTTCCTAATATTTAAATGTAACAAGAAATAGTAGTTAATATATTTGTATAGGTTATGTACCTGTTTCTATCAAAGATTAGTTGCTTTTAGATTCAAGAACTGTCTAACACGTGCAAATAAGATTTACACACTTTAAAAAAATGTTAATATTAATTTGTCTATTTACTTTAGTCTTACACACTACTAACTACAATCGCCCCATGGCTTCTTTGGTGCTGATTGACAGCTTTGAAAATTTACCAGACCAAATTATGTATCCCTACGCCGAACCATATGATCTAAAAAAACGGTGTTTAGCAGCTGTCACTTCAGACAGTCAAATTTTAGGTATAGACCTAAATTTTGACTGTCAGAAGTCAGCTGTGAACTGTCAGTCAGCACCAAAGAAGCCATGTGGCTACTGTAACTCAATAGATGCCTGCCTGAAGATTCTTTTACGAGTTTGGTTTATGCTGAAGGCTAGATGAAATTTATTAATTGTTAAATGTAGGTTGGTGACCTGGCGGTCTAGGGGTAAGGTGTCAGACTTCTATGCTGGCAGCCGGGGTTCAATCCTCGGTCCCGGCACAGATTTATCTGATTACCAAACCCTTCCTTCATCCTGACAAGACATCTTGTGAATGTGGGGAGTGCCAGGCCTCCACCGTGGTTCGGATTCCACGTTATAAACTGTAGGTCCTCCATTTCATCTAACAATCACCCTACCATTACACATCAGCGTAAGTGTGTATAACCCGAACGGGTAGTAAGACGCGGTAATAATAATAATAATAATAAAATGTAGGTTTACTATCATTCAACATGTGATAAATTAACAGTATGGGTTGATTGTTGTAAGTCCTAAAATTAAATTAAGATATAAATACCTTATAGCATAAACACTAAATGGGCACAGAAACAAAAATTGTCTTTTACTTAATTTGAAGTAGGTTATTTCAAATAATGCACCAGGCTAAGCCATAGTTCATAATAGGATAGTTATTTTCATAGCTATAAGCTATATTTAGATACAGCGTAAAAGTATTTATAAGTAAACTTGTACAAAGAGAAAATCTTGTATTTACTAATGGGATTATCTTATTAGAATTCTCAAGCCGAAACAATTTTTTTATGAGAGAAAATAGTTAAAAAGTGTGTTCGTTCATTGACAAATTTAAATACAAATGTAGAGACAAACTTTATTGTCTTGAAAAAGGTGCATGATGTAAATATTTTTTGGATGGGCCTTAACATACTTTATACTTGCATCCCAAACTAAGTGACTATATGTAATAAAACCAATTCCAGAAAACTTGTGGAAACTTAAGTTTTATGACTGTCAAAATGTTGTTCAAATTGGTCCATACCAGGTTTATGAATATGATCAACACATTACACACAAATGTGTCATTGACAAGATGAACTTTTAATTAGTATTAAATATATATATATATATATATACTTTACTTTTCATACTATGATCGCTATAAAAGCAAAAAATCCTGTTAAAACATTAAATTAAACCAATGTGCATAATGATAAACCCACATTTTTTAGATTTTGAGTATACTAATAATAAATTTAAACAAAGTCATTCCAAGACTTTTAACATTCTTTACTTAGAAAAAGCATAGCTCAAATACTTAAAAACCCACAGCAAATACAGTTTAAACAGAAATGTGGGTTAATCATCTTTGGGTACGGGCACTTTTCAGCTTTGAGAATATGTTCTTGTTGCATAAACAAGATTTAATGTCAGTCATACAGGCTGTGCTTGACACAAGAGTTAACTGTGAACTACTGCACGTAACAGCTGAATAATCACTGGACTAGTTACATCCTCGACTCAGTGGGCGAGAGTATGCTTGCTGTGAGGCAACGTTGCGGGTTCTTCGTCCTGTTCCGAGTGGTAGAACTGGCTCGTTGGCGCAGCACTACAGTACTTGGTGAGCACATACACCACCGCCTCGTATGTGGACATCATGATTGCAGTGTTGGGTATCTGGCGCACCAATTGTGTAGTGAGACCTCTGTAGACGCCGCGGTACCCCTCTTCCTGAGCCACCGTGCCCAACGTCTGCCAGAAGGTGCGGTATTTTGAGCCTTCTTCTCGCAGTCTCGTGCGTGCCACCTCTGGAATACCAGTCAAAGTTTACACACACCCACGAATAAACCCATGTATCAACCTCAAGCTGAAACTTTTTCAGGTATGTGTGTGAGTGTTTTAATTTTGTAATACAAATCCATTTAAATGCTGTGTACAACATTTTAGCATTAAATAAACTTGACTAAATTATGAATCCTTTTCTTATTAACAAGAGAGTTAGGATGTGCAAGTTAGTTAAGTTGAGGTTAAGTTTGCCTAAAGGGGGTATGGAACACGACATTGCGGAAAAATCCCTCTCGGTGCATCCAGAGGTCAGTATTTGAACCATTTTAATATTAACCTGCCGAGTCAAAGTCAAACATGTTTTTGTATTTTACTAAGTTTTAAAGTAGTTTGATAACAAATGATCTGATCACGATAGTTTTAAGACAATTTACTTTGTCGCTACTGTATTGACAAGGATGATGGGTTTCTAATCCTGACCCAGATATTAAAAGTGGTTCGCTTCACATGGTTCATCCTGTGCCATCCCTAGTTCAAGGGTAGGTAACTTGTGCTTTCTCTCCCTGACCCTTATATTAAGTTGTCAACAATCCTCATTTAAAAAAAAAAGAAGATGAAAATGAAGGTTAGTCTATAATTTAAAACTACAAGTGTGTTCATTAGATACCTGATGATTATAGATTTTATTTAATGCCTACTTCTCAAAATGATGAATTTAACTTCCTAAAGTACAAATTATAGAAACAATGTCTAAATTATGTATTTAATATATCTATTTTTTATTTGTAAGTAAAGTGTATGAAAACGCCAATAGTTTTCCAGATGGGAAACCTCTTCCTTAAATATGAGTAGGACTCACCATGAGGGTACGCTATGCAAGAAGCCACAGTTTTAGAGATAGCACCCGCCATCATGAACTCAAGAAAATCTCGGGAGGTCCTGGAATCGCTGGGCCGATCGCCGCGATGAGCCATCATTTTCGCTTTGATGGCTTCATAGATCACGAAGTGGATCACAGTCTCCGAAATGCCGAAATATGATGCGGTGATGCCCTTGTAAAATCCCAGGATTCCCTTTCAACATGACAGAGATCAATCAATCGTGATGTACTCTTAGGTTCGGTCTTATGACCATCAAATAAATATTGCTATCGGGAGGTTAAGTTAGCGACCAGATAAAGGTTATCAATCACTTTAATATTTTACGCCTTATGAACTGAATTTATCTGCCAGATAGCTATCTGTAGGATAAATATATTTGTATGCAGAACAAGCAAGGTTGATACTATTTTTACTGGTTTACATGCGCACGACCTGGCTAGTAGCTACAACGCTCAACATTTGTTAAATAATTGCAGCTAACCGAGTGCGAGGAAACAGATGGCATCACGTGGGTGCAGAAGCTATAGTATGATTTTGATAGGAAGAACAGTAGAACTCTGACAAGACATCTTGTAAATGTGAGGAATGCCAGGTCTCCACCGTGGTTCAGATTCCACGTTAAACTGTAGGTCCTTCATTTCATCTCATATTCACCCTACCATTACACATTAGCGTAAGTGCGTATAACCCGAACGGGTAGTAAGACGCGGTGCTAATAATAATAATAATAATAATAATAATAAT
>CABFOW010002292.1:64812-86384 GCA_902141385.1 Timema californicum | reverse complement strand
AGGAGGGGTAAGTAAACTAAACCAAGCCCTGGTTGACAAGGAGGGGTAAGTAAACTAAACCAAGCCCTGGTTGACAAGGAGGGGTAAGTAAACTAAACCAAGCCCTGGTTGACAAGGAGGAGTAAGTAAACTAAACCAAGCACTGGTTGACAAGGAGGAGTAAGTAAACTAAACCAAGCCCAGGTTGACAAGGAATGGTAAGTAAACTATATCCTGTATTTATTTTGTACTGTTCATTCTACGAGTAATAATTAGAAACTAGCGACCAAATCAAACTATGGATGTGATTGTTTTATAATTAAACCAGATATTACTAATAATTTAACTGTAAAGTTAGATTGGGTAGTGTGGATTCAGTTTATCTCCACCCTGTTATGTAAGTGGGGGACAGATTTACCGCTCTCAAACTCAAAGAGCCATTACAGACTCTGTCTAATCTTTACATTAAGAAAGCATTGAACACAAAGTAAAAATAACCGTACTGCGTCTTTTGCAAGAAAATACGAACATAATCAACTAGTACACATTTCACACAATAACCTAGAATGAGCAATTAATTATGCATAGCAACTTTTTTTTTACAGAGGTTTAAGTTAAAAATTATGATAAGACTATAATAAATGAATAAGTTTCTTAAATTATTGTTTCTTTGAAAACAACTCTATTTCAACTGGTATCGTGGTTTAAAGGTAAGTTTTCACTTGGAACAAAATATTTTCGTTGAGTACAGCGTACACATTTTTAACCATTTATTTAAATATGGTTTATAAATGAACCCAGGACTCTACTCCCGTGCACACGTGTCATTTTTCGACTATATTTAAATCAATACCTAGGAACGTCAGTATAGCCTAACAGTTATCTATATTAATAAATTTAAGAGTTTATCATGAGCATTGCGCATCTACGGCACTCAGATGTTTGAAATTTTAAAAATGAGTGCCCCTATGCTTTCAAGCTAAAATTCTCTATTTTCCATTAATTAATAGCGGTTCGGATCCCGGGGCAACGAATGGGTTAAAAAAAGGTACTAACTTCATGTACCCACATGTGCGTGGAAAAGAGTGTGAAACCATTTTAGAACAAATACAACTTTAAGCGCACCCGAGCCCCGATCTCCCCTCCACGTCACACTCGCAGTTCACCATGAGGGTGACGCGTCAGACCATCCGACCACTGACGCGGGTAAAATGTTGTTAGCTCCAACTATAGTAGAATTCTGATGTATATTAGAAATTTAAAACTTTTTGCGATCAACATTGACAAAATTCTACGATATTATGAATTGTTACAGTTACGGATCACAAGACTTGACGTATGGATGTATTAGCTACGTTTTAGTCACGGTCAGAATCCTACTCGATATTATGTTGTATTATGTTGTTCACTTCAAGATCTTATCAGTTCATTTATCTCGTCTATTAATATACTCCTTATCATGTCACACAAATACAGTACAAACAATCGAGCATCATTTTAACAACAAAATGTGTTTATTTTCGTCGGTGGCTCCTCCAATTCCGTTCATTAACAAAAATTGGACTTTTGCTTGCCAGCTCGGCATGACTTTGCAGCCTTGTTCACCATGTTTCATCACGAATGTATGTATTTCTACCATAATCAGATAGACTGTAGAGACAAGATCCCCCCCCCCCCTTTCCCCCAAATATGTTCTGGTAAACGTCGGTTTCTTCGCGCAATCTCACAATGTCATCTCTAGCAGAGCTTCAAGGACATCTGAATACGTATTTGTCAAGTTCGAGAAAAGGAAAATAAATTTCTCACGTTTAGGATGACCATACGACCCGATTAATCTGGACTGTCCCATTTTTTTAAATTTCAATATGTTAAAACCCATTTTCCCTTAATAATTCTAATACAAGTCGAACGATAAATCGTGACAGTGAAATTCTCAGAAGAGTTACAAAAGAAATATCAGATAATAATTATTGTGTTGTATCCGTATCCCGTCGTGGAAGTGACGTAAAACACGTGGAATCTGAGAGACATAAAAGGAATCTTCACTCGGCAGCCTCATCTCAGAGAGTTACCTCATTTTTCGTAGACACATAAACAATATTTTAAAAATGGCGGCAGCTGAAGGTGTATTGTCGTTCAAATGACTAGTGTACTGTTCATGTGTTACAAAATAAACTTATGTTAATTTTTTGCAGGGGGTGGTAGTGGAGGGGAGGAAAGCGTGGCGGTGGGGCGGGGTAAGAGGGGTGGCAGGTGTCCCACTTTTGGCGAGCGATAGTGATATCTTGAGTTTTATATTAATTAATTATATATTCCATTCACGGTAGGAATCGACTTCTGAAAGGCCCTTTTCCCTACCATAAATCTATTATATAGTAGGATATTGGTAGGAAAAATGACCTATCAGAGAGTAATTCCTACCGTGAATGGAATATAGTAACATTCTACTTGGGTAGATCATCATCATAATCCTTATTATTAGGAATGTTTCTGATCCATTTTTTTTAAAATAAAATTCAAATATAAATCTTGGAAAACATTTGTTATTAACTTTCCCACATTTATATTATTTTTAAATTATTAATTTGTTCACGTTAAGTGGTAAATTAATAGCATGGGATTTGGCTGTTTCGGTTAGCCTATTAATTATGCATTATTACAGCTCCATACAAATTATAATCCTTAAACATCCTTAAAGGATGATTGATTGCATGCTACGGCACACATATTAGTGTATGAGGCATATTGAAGTTTTGATAGTAGATTAAGGCGTAAGGCACACTTCTACAGGTTTTAATAGACGGGAGGTTCTTACCAATACCTATAAAATAACATCAATAAAATTGTAAAATACCATCAATTCTGGCCACAGAAATTACGTCTGTAATTTTAAAAGGCCCTTTTTATAAAAATTGTACTATATGTTATTTTTTTTAACATCGCGTCTTACTACCCGTTCGGGCTATACGTGAACCTACGTACTATTATTATTATTATTATTATTAGCACCGCGTCTTACTACCCGTCCGGGTTGTACGCACTTACGCTAATGTGTGATGGTAGGGTGATTGTGAGATGAAATGGAGGACCTACAGTTTAACGTGGAATCCGAACCACGGTGGAGGCCCAGCATTCCCCAAATTCACAAGATGTCTTGTCAGAGGTGAAGGAAGGATTTGGTAATCAGATAAATCTTTGCCGGGACCGAGGATCGAACCCCGGCCGCCAGCACAGAAGTCTGACACCTTACTCCTAGACCGCCACCTATGTACTAATTACACTAATTTGTTAGGGGCTAGGAATGATTAATTTAAAGGAAATGCACCCACATTTGCGTGGAGATAGAGTGGAAACCCATTTAGGAAAAACCACCCTCAGTGAACCCGACCGGGATCGAACCCCAATCTTCCCAACACGAGATTGGCGCGTTAGACCACGCGGCCACCAAAGCGGGTCGTAGGTTAACTGTAACTGAAGTTGCGCGGAGGGAAATTGGGAAACTAACTAGGAAACATAATTCAATTCACCCGTTAGGGATTCGAACTAATTGTGTCAAAGATGTAATATGGCTACCAATGAAGCTTTATGTTTAGGCAGAACAAAAATTAATATTCTGAAATTCGATAAAGCCCGTCATAGTTGAAATGGCCTAGGGCTTAGCCTCCCCTATTTACGCTACCCCAACCCCAGGCCCGCATCCCATGTTACTAGATCTCTATGTGCCAAATGGTAAACTATTGTGTGATATGAAGGAAATGGGGGATAAAAGAGTGCAAGACGGAGAGGGGAAGAATCTGCCAACGAGGACGGCAAAACATGTTTAGGACACTACCAATTTACACTTTAGGTTTTCTGTCAGGACTAACAGGACATTTATTTGAGGGGAAAGGAGGATGGAAGATTCTACTTGTGATGGTTTGTGTAGTCCCCAAAATACCTGCCACCTCTACCGGTATGCCCAGATAGAAAAACCCTATTTATAAAATTGCTCCTATTAGGGATTCGGGGGGTGCCCTATGTTGACTAGTTTCTTTGCCAGCCGACTTGTAGCATCCAAAAGGGGCAGATGCCACAAATACATAAAAAAAAATATTATAAGATGGGGGGAGTTTAACCCAGAGCGAGTGCCGAGAAGATCTAGGTTGTAAATGCAACCTAGACATTACAGTCCCACAACTCGCGACCCTCGAACCAGTTGTGGATATCAAATAAGTGAACCACCATCTAATCAGACAGCACGAGACTGCAGCCTTCCTAAAGTTCATATAAAATTATAACGTTTGATGTGCATTCCTTGGGAATAATGGGACATATATTAGCAAGATAAATAAACAGATCACGGAAAATTGATTTTTATTAACAACGCTCTATTGATGCGTAACAGTTTAAACAATAGTATACCATATAAATTGGTTAAAGGGAACCAATTGAAGTATTCCATTTAAAGTTTAACATAGCATTCTATACCAGCGTATTGCGTACGCGAGACAAAATCAAAGACTTAACAAATAAAGTCATATGGTACTATTTAAAATAGATAGAACAATAAGGTAAACAAATATCTCTATCTTGAAGAGACGGCCTTCCAGTAATGACAGATATATAACTATTAAATAATTTATCATTAAATATTTAATTCCTACATTTACTATCAAAGATTTACTAACAAATAAAAGGAGCTTTGTAAACGACACTAAACTATCTAAACTTAACCAATTAAAAATACTCTTTTAAGATTTAACCTGTTACCAACATATATCAAATATATAATCGTCAGCCATGAGAAATGGCGCCAAAAGTTGTTACATATACAAATTTATCCTTAGACAAAAACCATAATAAACTCTCGTCAAGACCCAAAAACGGGTATTCGTGAAAGTTATTAGAATAATTCTCAAAATTATCATGATCAAAAACTTATCAAACCTATCGTAATATCAATTATATTTTTGATTAGGCGCAAAGACCTCGTAATACCAAAGAGTAAAAGAAATGCTCCTAACCATACTACGTAACGTTATTAAATTTAAATGTGTGGCCAAAAAGAGAATTTAGAAAAATAATTATGATATATAAAGTTCCATAAGGCGAAACAGAATTTTGATCTTACATTTCTATAGACGGAGAAAGCCGGAGCTTTGTGTTATTCCTACTAAGACATAGGCCCAATTGTGACGATATCGGTACAGAAAGCATAATATATACACAACTCAGTGGAGGAAGACAGGAGAAGGGGGGAGGGTAAGTTCTGGACTACAATGGAAGAATGTGGCAGCGTCGCGAACATTCTAGTACGGAGACTCGCCACTGCGCATGCCCGGCCAAGCCAGCAGCCGCTCAGATTGCCACGCCTTAGGCTCTTTTAGTGTTCTGTTAGGCCGGGGCAGTGAATGTTCGTCTCGAGGACTTGAGCCGTTGTTCCATGCGAGTCTATTCAGGAGGTGAATGCGGTAAGTTTCTTCTATAATGTTGTTGTTTACGTCTGTCTTGTAAGCCCAATGCTACAGACTTTCAACAGATTTCTAATGAACCGTATATTTCTAAATTACACAAGGAATCAAAGGACTTGTGATTTCAAAACGCTCGATCGAGAATCATTAGTCTAGATACTTTTCAACCTGTCAAATTCCGCTTTGTTTTGGTATTTTTCTTGATGAATTTTTAAACTTTGAAAACAATAGGCCTACATTTTCTGTTTATACGTCCAAATGAAAAGTGTTAAAAGAAAAATTATACCCGACAAGATTGGAATGTGGAAATCTCGCCAAAAACTAAATAAGGGCTTAATATGCTACATGCATTGAATTTATGTTTCCAATACTGAAAATTAAATAAACATTATCTATTAATGTTCAGAAAACTGGAAAAATGTGACAAGCCAAGAGTTCAATTTAATATGCCAAGTACAATTTTTCGATGTTAATTAATGGTCACGGCCACCCACAGAAAAAAAAAGTCAGTGACTGCAGCTACCAAATTTATAATACTGAATCGCCGATGTCCACTTATATAAAGTGAGCATCGGCATTTAAGCAAATTGTGTGCCAAATTAAATTATGTTGCCAGCAAAAAATAATAATAACGGATCCTCTTTTGCGTGGAACAGGCATGAGCAAAAACTATATTACAAATAAACGTACATTATTATTTTTATGATTATGATTAATATTCAAAATACACATTTTGATTGCTGTTGTTTCAGATAGAAAATTGTCCTTAAGCTACGCACTTGGAAAGAAATTGTCGGCAAACATTAAAGAAACATTGTTTCGCGTTCATATTACAATAATGAAACATTGGTTTCCCGTACAGAGTTCAGTTGAGTGAAAGATGTCTGTTGAGGAGGATGCAGCTATGGCTTGTGCTTTGTATGTAGTTATGAGCTGTTCAAGAAGAGAACGGTGGCGGTCTTGTACAGTTCTTCAAAATGGTTCGTACTATGCAAATAAGCTTCCGACAGAACTGAAGATCGAACACGGCAGTGGTTTTAGGAACTTCACTCGCATGTCTCCTACAGATTTTGGTCCCAGGACAATGAAAAGACACAAGATTTAGATCAGTAATCTCGGCTGCTAGTCCACCTTGCTTGTTGTCGGAAATGTTGGCCAACATTGTTTCTTGTAACCCATTTGAAATGGATCACAGTAAACACAAAGGCAACATGTTGGTAAACAATGTTACCGGGGAAATGTTTCCTAGTGCCTACTAGGTTTAAACAATCATTGCTTCCCAGAAGTTAACACGAAGTCATTATTTCTTTGTTTGATTTCACTTGCAAATCTGTTAGCGCGCGAATGAGCCTAAATGAGACAAATACTTCTTACAATGTAAAAGATATATACAAATGTCAAATCTAGCTAACTGCATTTGGAGTCACTGGCAGTCCCCTGAGGGCGGCCCTGTTGATGCTTATGATTGTGTTATTTGATAAACCTATACACACTGAGAAGCCGTTGCCCACAGTTGAATGATTGATGGAGTAATCAATTATCTTATTTTACCACTAACATCAAAAATAAATGTTTAAATTTGTATACAAAATATTTAACGAGGTCAAATGTAAGTAAATACACAAAGGTATATATTTAGGACGAATAGTGTTGTTAAAAATAGAGATGTAAAAGCGGTATTAATAAACACAGCCGCGAGGTTTTAGCTCAATGTCCTACAGATGTGCGCATGTATGCCAATATACAACACCGCCAGGGCCTTTTTAAGGAAATGTGAGGCACGGGCACACCTTTGTACTGCAGTTTTTCAGTTCTAGCATAAAGTCGTTATAATATATTGATTTGTACTAGGTACTTAATATTATCTCATGTTTTTATGGAGTATTGATCAACCATTAAATAATATTATATTCAAACAAATTAAGATAACAAAAGTAAATTCCTTTTTGTACTGTTAGTTGTCTGTGACCAACAGCGGTAACGCAATGGTGGCGTAGCACATTATTTCGAATTTAACATACATCTTAAATTACATAAAGTTAGGGTTTTCGGGAATTTGTAATGGAACAGTATCACTAAGCGAATACTTAAAGCTGTTAATTATCTGTACACTATTTGATGCGAAATTTAAAATAACTGTAATTTATTTAATAATAATGTTAGGGGGAAATGAGGCCCGGGACAATTGCCTCCCCCCCCTCCCCCCCCCCACAACCCTGCCCTGCTTACTGCTATCGTTCTCTCGTTTGAACAATGAACAATCCAAGAGGCACTAAAAGTTGAAACTTTCTTCAATGGCCGCATGGTCTAACGCGCTACTCCCGTGATAGATTATACTGCCGATAACGAGGAAATCGGGGGTTAAGTCTCGGTCGGGTGTATCAAAATTGTTTCCCACCCTCCCCCACGCAAATGAGGGTACACGTCCTAGTTTTTAATAGCCTACGTGAACGTTATCTTACTAGCCCACGTAAATGTTATCTTACTAGCCCGCGTGAATGTTATCTTACTAGCCCGCGTGAATGTTATCTTACTAGCCCGCGTGAACGTTATCTTACTAGCCCACGTGAACGTTATCTTACTAGCCCGCGTGAATGTTATCTTACTAGCCCACGTGAACGTTATCTTACTAGCCCGCGTGAACGTTATCTTACTAGCCCACGTGAACGTTATCTTAATAGCCCGCGTGAACGTTACCTTACTAGCCCACGCGAACGTTATCTTACCTAGCCCACGCGAATGTTATCTTACCTAGCCCACGTGAACGTTATCTTACCTAGCCCACGTGAACGTTATCTTACCTAGCCCACGTGAAAGTTATCTTACTAGCCCACGTGAACGTTATCTTATCGGCCCTCACATATGTTCACGCTTAAAATATCTCTTATCGGCCCATATAAGTGTTCACGCTTACAATTTATTAGCTTATGGTGGTTTAGTTAACTTGCCCTTTCAATCAAAACCTGTTTGTTAAGCCCACCTCTCGTTAGCGCCCTCTTGATACCAGACTATTCTCGTTCGAGTCCTGTTTAGAGAGAACTCAAATCTAGGTCAAGCCATGTTGACACAAACCTACAACTACTCGTTGGCAAGTATCAAAAGAGTCCAGTTGTGAGAAGTGTTTACTGCAGCCTCGTTAGCGGGTACATACAACATGCTAGGTGTTTGAACACTCGTACGATGCCAAACAAGAGAACGTGACATAAAAAATAACAGGAATAAAGTATTACGCTCGGTATATCTCCAATGTTAGATATGGTTACGGGGCTTATGACCATTTTGGATTCACTACGACTCATCCTTTTGTTTAAATACACTAGTCAGTCGCCAAATAACTGAAATAACTAATTCTTCACTTGACCGAGAACTTGTAAAATTGATGGTATGACAAAATCACGCACACTTTCCCATATTGGCTATTGTAGCTTCAAAGAAAATATGCAAAAATAGGTTGTTTTTTTTGTAAAATAGCTTTAAATAAGTTTTACTCGTAAAAACAAACTCATCATCTTGTTAATCACAATAATCATTCTTTATATTTAAATTCTAAACCAAATTGCTCAAATATATTTAACAAAATTAAAATTTTCAAAAATAAATTATTGGTAGGCTTCCTTAAAAATACCCATAGCCAAATCCCCCCCTCATCAGCCTCAAAAAAACAAACAAGTAGGGGTAGGACTCACAGTAGCGGACATACATAGTTCTAGTTATGTCCGATAGATGGTAGACGAATATAATGAAATGTTACAGGGGTTTTGTTGATTCCATGCATTTGACAGGTTGTTACAGTGTATGATATGAGAGGTTTAGTGTGAAGGGCATGTTTTCTAGCCTTATTATTTACTTTCGCTACCGTCTCTTCGGGTGCGAGTAGTATTTGTCAAACATATTTATTGAATTGCATACTAAATGAGATACATACAGTATAATTGGTTTTGATTTGCGCATGATCACTGTGTGGAAGCGGGAAATTTTATGTTAGCGCACGAGTTGCACAGTATCGAACAAAAAGTACCAATTTATGGTAGTTTTCCTCTTTTCAGGCCAGGAAAATAATAAGAGAGGTAAGTGGAGGAGGAAAATATGAAGTGTGCATTAGGGAGGCAGCTGCTCATTTCTGTGCTCCTAAAAGCACCTTAGGGGACAGAGTTAAGAAAATGAAACCAGGAAATTCAATTATTAAAGTGCCTAAAATGTGAAGATTTGAACCAACATCTTCTGGCGAACTTGGTATATTTATACAATCATTTGATGCCAAAATAAGTCATGGAAAAAAAAGAAGTTAGCTGTACGGAAAAAGAAAAGACCTGAAGATAGAGCAGAAAAGGCAATGGTAAATAATATAGGGAAAGAAAGGACGAAATAAAGTCTGGAGGAAAAAGAAGAACCAAACGCGAGGAGGGAAAGGAAAACATCAGTAGTGTCCAATCTAAAGGAGACAAAACAAGAACTAAGATGAAATTCGAATTTGGCAAAGAAAAATGAAGAAATGAGAAAAACCCGACTTTAAGAGGAAAATGAAACAGAATGTATAATCTGTTTGGAAAATAGTGATGAACCGTGAGTACAATAAACTTTGTGTGCAGGTTGGGTGCATGTGGACTGTACCGGTACACGGCTGTTTTTATATTTCCTGCCATAAGTTTAGATATCATGAACACGGGAGATTTTATAAGTAAAATGGAACGTTATCCTGACATTTAGGACGCCTCAGATCGTCAAGTCGTGTTTAGAACAAGTCTTTCTCCAGATCATTACATAGCAAAGGATGTGCATATAAGCATTTTTCCTCAGTCTAGCTCTCTATTTCCAGCCGCATCCTACTATCTGAGCATTTTCCATTCAGCACTTACTCAATATTGCGGTTGTGGCGGCAAACAGTTTAAGAGTCCAGTTCAGATAAGCCCCTAGTTCTTGGGACCCCTCCTGGAGGTTATCACCAGGTCACACACAAGATTGTGAGAAAACCGGCAAATACTAGAAGCGGCGGGGGAATGACGAAACTACATTTAGATTAACTGTCGGATGACCCCAAACTCTGCATTGGGTTAGTGGCTTATTGCGATGACAGGGGCTTTTTTTTTTCAAAACAAATCAAGAATAATAAATAATATTAGCGTTGCCAACTGTACAATCTGGATACTAAATTAACTATAATTTTATCCCCTGTACAATCGTATCCAATATTTGGATATTACTTTCAAAGTAGGATACTGGGGCTCTGGCATAAAGTAAAATATAAGCCATTACTATGAATTTATTTTAAATTTTGGTCGATTAATATCAATATTGTCGAGGCTGAGTGCTTTAAAAGCAAAATTTTACAAACCCTCTCATGCATAATATTTTGGTTTGGATCCCGGTGGGTTTGAAATTAACTATGAATATAATATAGTTGCGCATCTACGCGCTAAGGAAGAACAGCATCTAAAAATACGTTTCTAGACTCGCTGTCCTATATTCATACGTAAAGTCAGCTGTCACTTATCAATGTTGATTGTAGCTTGGTAGGGTGGCCGCATAGTCTTAACACGTCCCCCGTGTTATACCAGACTGCTGATGAAGGGTAGAAAGGGGGTTCTAATCCCGGTCGGGTGTACTGAGGGTGGTTTCCCCCATATGATTTACCACTCTACATCCACGCAAATGCAGGCACACTTCCTCTAAATTCAACCTGTTTAATCCCTGGCTCATTAGCGTACGTAATTTTTTTGTATTTAAATAATATCCTTTCTACCATGTTTATGCACCATTAATGCCTTTTTTTAAAATATATATAATTGAAACAACTTACTCTAAGGCTTAGTACCCACTTGGAAACATTGTTGGCAACATTAAAGAAACATTGTTTCACGTTCATATTACAATAATGAAACATTGGTTTCCTGCTGCTGTGGCTTGTGCTTTGTATGTAGTTATGAGCTGTTCAAGAAGAGAACGGTGGTGGTCTTGTACAGTGCTTCAAAATGGTTCGTACTATGCAAATAAGCTTCTGACAACTGAAGCTCGAAAACGGCAGTGGTTTTAGGAACTTCACTCACATGTCTCCTACAGATTTTGGTCCCAGGACAATGAAAAGACACAAGATTTAGACCAGTAATCTTGGCTGCTAGTCCACCTTGCTTGTTGTCGGAAATGTTGGCCAACATTGTTTCTTGTAACCCAATTCAAATTGATCATAGGAAACATGTTTCCCCACTGGGAAAAACACAAAGGCAACATGGAACAAATGTTGGACAACTAAAACAAGGGCGACATGTTTGCAAACAATATTTCCGGGGAGATGTTTTCTAGTGTATACTAGGCTCCAAGGATATCTTAGAGCAGCCCTTCCCAAACTTTTCGGGTCATGGAACACTTTTTATATTAGTAAATTTTCAGGAAACACTTTTTATCTTTGTTAAAATTTACTTACATTTAGTCAGCAAATAAAAAAAGTTACAGTACTAATAATCAAATACATTTTGTTTTACCAAAACCAAAATCAATCTTTAAAACATAAATATATATTTGTTTTGGTATTCAGGACTTTAGACGAAAATGAAACAGAATGTATAATCTGTTTGGAAACTAGTGATGAACCGTGAGTACAATAAACTTTGTGTGCAGGTTGGGCGCATGTGGACTGTACCGGTACACGGCTGTTTTTATATTTCCTGCCATAAGTTTAGATATCATAAACACGGAAGATTTTACAAGTAAAATGGAACGTTATCCTGACATTTAGGACGCCTCACATCGTCAAGTTGTGTTTAGAACAAGTCTTTCTCCAGATCATTACATAGCAAAGGATGCGCATATAAGCATTTTTCCTCAGTCTAGCTCTCTATTTCCAGCCGCATCCTACTATCTGAGCATTTTCCATTCAGCACTTACTCAATATTGCGGTTGTGGCGGCAAACAGTTTAAAACAAACATCCTAACTTCAGAGAGTCCAGTTCAGATAAGCCCCTAGTTGTTGGTTTCCAAATGACTACGAAATTTACTAGGAGCCATAGAATTGTTGGCTAGTATTTTGTTACACACAAGGTACTGCGCATCAGGAGCATCTTTGTTCCCAACAGATATAAAACTCAACACAAATAATATTAATAATACTGTCAATTTGGTCTTTTTATCACCTTGGTTTTTTTTTTGCGCTTCTCACCGACATTTTGAGCTGCCGCACTACTTTTTGTCATTCACTTCAGACACAGGTGAAGTACCAGATAAACTCACTTTTCGATTTAAAGTTCCTTCTATCAACCACAAACCCATGTTGAATTAGAAATAATTTTGCACAAAAATTCTACAATTATGATTAATCTAGTGAAGTTTTGTTACGTGAGCACTCTAATACTAGCGTTACATCACTTGTCCACACTCAATGTGAACTGTAGCTTAAATTATACGTAAAATATGCTAGGTTTAAATTTAATAATAATAATTATTATTTGTGATTTCTCAATTTTGTCCACGGAACACTTTTCACACCTCGCGGAACATAGTTTGGGAAACGCTGGCATATAGAAAATAAACCCGCATTAGCAGAGAGATAGTAAGCGACAACCATGCAATATAATAACTAAATATTACTCAGTACAGGCCAAAAGGAATAGTATAACCACGCTTTAATAGAAACCAAAGGTTTGATCTTATATCAGAGGATATCAGGAGAAACATTAAAGATTTCCTAAACAAACCTCATCAGCGTGGCTACAAGACGTCCATTTTAAAATTCCCAAATTTTACAGACAACATACAAATATTTTTTCTGACTTAAAACCTGGTATAAAACACCGCACAACCACCTCGTGTCAGAATGTTTTATCTAGACAACGCGTTTTTCTCCGATATCAAAAACTCCCCAGAATCCCACCGTCTTGAGCCACGCTCACGAGCAAGAAGAGAGATACGAATCTTCTCATTCATAGAGATTCGTAAACGTGTTTCTATTTTATTAGCAGTTATTAAGGTTCTGCCTACCAATGACGTCACGGCCAGTCAAAATAGGATTTCCCATGTTAGTGAATTAACGCTTTACTCAGCGAATTTTAAAAATATTACGTTGAAACAAAAACCATAAATGTGACCTGGGGGTCTAGGGGTAAGGTGTCAGACTTCTGTGCTGGCGGCCGAGGTTCAATCCTCGGTCCCGGCAAAGATTTATCTTATTGACAAATCCTTCCTTCACCTCTGACAAGACGTGTATTAATCACAACTTGTGAATGTGGGGAATTCCAGGCCTCCACCGTGGTTCGGATCCCACGTTAAACTGTAGGTCCTCCATTCCATCTCACAATCACCCTTCCATTACACATTAGCGTAAGTGCGTATAGCCCAAACGGGTTCTAATAATAACCATAAATTCTTAAATAATTTAAAAAAGAGTCAAACAGTGTCACAGCATTATTTTGTATCGTTAAGTAATATTTTTGTAAACGTATATTCTATAAATCCTCTACAACTTAGGTCATTTGTCTTTGTCACGAAAATTGCAGGTAGGAATCTTCCTTCCAGGATGTAGATTAGAAAATGTTCGTGGTAGCATAAGTTTATCAAGAATAGGAAACAAGAAAAATGTAAAATTAAAAAGCCAGTCAATGTTTAGAAGGGGGAAATATTAAAGTGACTGTGTAAACTCGTCAAAGGAAGAGGGAAAGGGTTATCAGCACATATACAAGAGCCCTCTTAGGGCGAACTTCTCATTTCCTTTCTACTTAGTAGATTGGCGTCTAACAACCTGCTTCGCAAGCAACATCGTTAAAAGCGCGATAGTTGTGAACTTACATGACGTCTCGCCAGAGTTGTTTATGCGTAGTCATTCTGTTTCTAGCATGCAAGGCTCGATCTCGCCCAGGAGGTTGAGAGATCAATTCAGGCACTGGGGCTTTCAACATACTAACCATTTTATTTTTTACAGGGTGTAACACACTTACTAATGTATTAGATTATTATGTTTGTATATTATTTTATTAGTTAGTTTGAAAGTTATGTGATTTTCAGACGTGACGGGTTTTCGCCGTGCCGTGTTGAAATTTCCTACCATTTGCCGTTTCCTCGTTATGCTCCATTGTGCTCACATGAACCAAAGAAGTTGTGTATCGAACCCCTTTTTTCTACTCGTCGTTTAACGTCTCGAATTCCGAGTTGATTAGAGCGTAAACCTCCCTCCAAGATTACAATTTAATTCCAATTGTGCAAATTAATGCCTCAAAATTGATTTCGAAAGTTCCAGAATACATATCGTCTCTTACAACTTACAAGTATCTAATTCCTACTGATATTGCAACACACATACCTAAACAACTAGATTTCCAAATCAATAATAGATGAGCGATTATAGTTAGCAGCGGGTAAAATATTCATTTTTAAAAACTAGTAGTATCCCATAAATACCGGCTAGTAAATTATGCTTTATATTTGTACTCAGTGTCACGAAGCGGTACATGGCGTGACAGATACAACATCGGGTCTGGCTGTTTGTTGTTAATTGATTTTAGATATTGAGGTCCAAGAGCAATTTGTTGAAGTAATAACAACGCTGTAAAATTGTTTTTGAAAATAAACCGTTTGTGCAGTCATCACAAACATATCGTGAGATAGCACAGAAAACTCTATAAATCCATTTCATAGGCTAGAGAGTTAGCATTTCAAAATTCTGATGGTGCACAGCAAAGGAAGAACGATTCCCGAACTGCGGCCTATAAAAACGGTGGAAGGATACCTTGAGCTTATTATTTATAGCAGAACCCTGAATATCCGGAATAATTAGGACCTAAGTTAATCCTTATAATAGAAAATCTGGATAAATGATCTTATAGGGGAAAAAAAGAGAAGGATTTCCCACTCATCATAAACTGTTCAACCTGTGGTCGGATCATTTTAGTAAAATGCCTGCATTTTCCTCTGTCCTTCCACTATTCTTCCTACTTTAATTGCTGCCATTCTTCTCCTCTCACTTACACACATGAAGAATTGATTTCACATTAAAATACTTTATTGGAGATATAGTAGTAAAAAGTACATAACGTTTGTTCGAGTATGTACTTGCACGCCATAAAAATAAATCTTCGAACTTCTTAAAAGCGGTTACATCCGATACTGTACAATAGACCATGCCAAGCCTCTCGTTCATTACTTGGATAGTGCTTTATGTCACATGACAATAGTTTGACAACGAAATAGCGTTTTGCACTTTCATAAACCACCTAGGAAACACTTGGGATGGTCTGAGGAAGGATGGCTTCGGTGATATTAGTCAAAATAAGTTTTTAATTGTGTTTCGTGTTTGAGTGTGCCTAAGTTTAAAAATTGTAGAAGATTTCTCCCCAGAAGAAGATGAGAATTCGATTAGGAAAGCACCCTCAATTTTCGATGTATCCTACCCATCGTACCAAGCCCAACTTGGTCATAGTTCAGGCTAACGCGAGGTCACACAAAAAAAAAGAAAACACGAATTTTTTAAAAAAAATAGCCACTGGGAAAATTCTGAAGAAAAGTGAAAAACAATATGTAACCCAGAGAAAATGAGTCCCGATTGGCGAACGCCAGTCGCTTCAGGGGAAACGCTCAATCTCGCGACCGCGGTCGCGTCGAGGAAGGTCTTGATTTTACTTAGTTTGCCAGTCTGGAGCTTCGAATCCCGTCCAGGTATATTGATGTTTTCCCACTCTCCCTCCAGGCAAATACGTGTACATTTTTCTAAATTATACCTTCCAAATTTCAGCCACAATAGAGCAAATACGCGGATAGTCTGGACGGTTAATAAGACAATGTGAATAACAAAATATGTTATTAATGTAACTCACTACGTGTTATCCGCATTTATTTATAATAATGGGGTAAGGACGAGGAATTGGCTGCAAAGCAAGAGTATTTCTTAAAAGGCCCTTCTGATGGTAGTTCCCAAAAAGGTAAAATATGGACTATTTTCTGAGAGTCTGCCTTCCCATGGTTTTCAGAGAGGGCTGTATCCTTATAAAGGTTGAGGAGATAACATGTTGGACTAACCTTGACCCCAAGCTATCAGTTGATGAAACAACCACCAACAATTCACTTGATAGTAAAGAATTCTCAAGCCGGCTTTGAAAGTGCGTGTGGTAGGTTGAGCTAACACTAAAAATATCCCTCTTCAATACTGGTCAAGATTAGTAGTGGGAACTTATAGTGAACTCCGAAACACACGCATCTAATTTGTTTTCGCGACACGCGAGGACTAAATTTCCGAAGAAATCTCTTAGCGATAATTGGTCGCGCATGAAGCATGGTTGCCAAATGATGTATTTAATGGTCAAAGAATTCCCATGTTTGATATATTAGCAACTCACAACTCATCTGAGTCCTTGCCGACGTGAGAGTCCTCTATAGAGTGTAAAAATAGTGCCTTGAGGGCATATATCGGTATCCATTCATTCAATATTCATTATCATTTCAGTAATATCCAGTATCAATTCAGTTCCCTCCAATATTCAGTATAATTTAAGTTCCCTCCAATATTCAGTATCATTTCAGTTCCCTCCAATATTGAGTAACATTTCAGTTCCCTCCAATATTAAGTAACATTTCGGTTCCCTCCAATATTCAGTATCATTTCAGTTCCCTCCAATATCCAGTATCGTTTCAGATCCCTCCAATACCCAGTACCATTCAGTTCCCTCCAATATTCAGTATTATCACATTTCCCTCCAATATCCAGTATCATTCAGTTCCCTCCAATATTCAGTATTATCACAGTTCCCTCCAGTGCCTACAAAGTGTCGACAGGGTTCCCCCGTGTCTATTGCTCCACCCAAACATCAAACATATGCCTAAGAGGAAACCTCGGCTGACGACATGCCCGATAAGACAGTCCCGTAGTCACAGGATATGTGCATACACATTTGATAAGCTGTTCTCGCCACTGGACCCGCGATGGAAAGACAGGATATCCGACCTATGTATTCACATTTTGTGTGCGTTAGCAAATTTTCCACTGCAAGCCCTATTTAGGAAATCTAAGTGAATCATTTAAATGCCACACAGCCATGCACGGAAATTCGGAGGGTATAGCTGAATATTTACTATGAGATGTAGGAATTCAACTCTAACATAGCAATCAAACATTTAACAACAAGGCACGCTGTATATAGCAATTCAGCTAACGTTCACGAACTATTAATTTTGGCATGGCTCTCTTAAAACTGTTCCAAACTAAAAAAAAACTCGCCAAACAATGGATTTATATTTCTGACATATGTCAATTTGAAGAACAGTTGGTAGAGTTTTCAACCTAATTATTTGGACATACCGTTTCTTTTACTGAAAAAAAAACTATACGAGTTGTTTACTGAGAAATATATTATAGCAAAACGTTCTTTGATAACAGTATATATATACATCCGCTTTAAATGTAGATTTGTAAACTGTTGGGTCCGAGTAGATCTTGTATGGCGCGCGGCCAAGTCACGCCACTTTGCCACATGGCGCGGCTTTATTATCAGCTCTATTTTTGATTGGTTGCCCGTTCCTCCAGGCACATCTACGTTGACCCCATGATTGTTGCAACATAAACACATAACCAGATATACACCATGCAAGTTCATCACCTTTGCTCTGTTGGTATCGGCAATTTGAAGGTTATCATACACATCAACGGTCAGACACAAGAGAACAGGAAGATGCATGCAGGTGAGATTTGGGAAATAAATTACTAATTGTCTGCAGAAGGATCGTATGAACCCGATATGAACCCCCAAAAAAGACACCCTTTGTGTCAAGGACAGATTCGAGCTCCAACACAGCCTATTCTACATTATTGTATTCCCTTCGTTTTTCCTGCTTCTACAGTAGCCCCATGACTTCTTTGGTGCTGACTTCTGACAGTCAACATTTAGATATATACCTAAATTTTGACCGTCATAAGTGACAGCTGCTAAACACATGTTTTTGCAGATCATATGGTTCGGCGTAGGGATACATAATTTGCTCTGGTAACATTTCAAAACTTTTAGCTGTCAGTCAGCACCAAAGAAGCCATAGGGCTACTGTAGTTGCTGTGTACCATGTTCAGAGTCGGGAATACATAGGAAGTTACAGAAAAAAACAAGAAAATACGATAATATTTGTGACATTTTTCTGCAAGTTGACCTGAGCATGGAATATAAAGCAAAATGAAAAATTAAGTCACGCAGATTCTAACAAATGAATTATCTTCCGTCTTTATTTACCCAAAAGCATTGGATAAGTTAAGTTAACTCCACAAAATTACCGAATTTACCCCTCAGGGTCAAATCATCATGTTCTAAACACCAGCGACATGGCTTCATTCCTCCAGACTACTCACTTAACTGTCTGGGAAAATTGGTATTCCTTTTGAAAAAACCGTTGAGCCCAGGGATTTTTTTATTAAAAAAAAGTGGTAGCCTTGGTGTTGTAAAAGTAATTATAGTGACAAAGATAAAGAGAGTAAACATTTAGATTCTCATCCAAACAATACAAGCACTTGTGCTGATGTGTGTTATATTTATTAGTAGAGTTATAAATTGTTAAGGCGAGGGGGGTGGGGGGTGGGAGGATGTAGGGACCAAAGAAAGGTACAGTGTTTTTGAAGGTTTTATAGCTAAATATTTTGCCGGAATAAATAAAATACTGCCTTAGTAGAAACACAATGTTTAATTTCCTTCACGAGGTGACATCAACAAGTCGAATACTGTCGGCAAGAGCATAGCAGCATTAGATGACACATTTTTTAAATGAAAAGAAAAAGTTGCCATTAAATTCCAGACACCCTTGACATATAGTCAACAACAGTTGAGGTCATCGTGTGACGAAAATTAATTTATTATGTTTCTACTGGAGCAATATTGTATTTATTTTTAACAACTAATTGTTTTGCTAAAAAAAAGGTGCAAAAACAACTCACCCTTTTCCCTACACTCCCACCATAATGGTACCAAATGTAGTTCTTAGAATGTGTGGGAATCCCCGATTTTGTTCATTAAAAAAAACTGAATCCTTTGACTTTTTGGTTAGGATTATAATGCAATCGGTTGAGGTAAGAGAAAGAACTTTTAGAGCTAGCGGAGTGTACATTTTTACTTTCGCGTCTATAAGAATTGAGCTACATTATTATTTTAGACTGTTGATTTACTTTAATTATTTATATATTAGTATATTATGTATAAAAAACGCATGGAGTCATCCCGTAGGCAAGCTATACCGACCGAGAGGCCGCCGTATGTCGGCGAAGATAGTGCCAACATTCCCAGATAAAGAGTATCATGTGGCCAGCACAACGAAACAACCGGCCGTTAATCTCAGTTTTCTAGACCGGAGCCGCTATTCTTTAATCAAGTAGCTCCTCATTTCTCCTCACGAGGCCGAGTTACAGCTCCCAGTGTTTCACAAACGAATATGGAAATGCCGGGGGTAGAACCGGGAACCTCTGGCCACAAAGGCGGACAATTAGTTTCTGACCCGCCTCGTTGGCGTAGTAAGCTAATGCGCTTTTTTAGTGTTGAGATAGACTGCCGAGGACGGGGGAGATTGAGGTTCGAATCTCGGTAGGGTCAACTGGGGGTGTACTAAATGGTTTTCCACTATACTTCCCCGCAAATGCGGTTTCACTTAATCTAAATCGAACCTTCCCAATTCCTAGCTCATTAGCGTAATTAGTACTTAAGCGTATAACCCAAACGGGTAGTAAGACGCAATGCAATAATGTGTCTGTGTTTATATGTATAAACGAAGGCGCGATTGTAAATGGCCATCAGTCATACAGCTTCAATATTTCGATTTTCTAATGTTGATTTGAGAAAAGTCTGCAAACCATCTCCTTCATTTTCTTTTTCTCAATCAGACTAGCGGCCGCGGTTAGAGATGGGAGACGGATTTCAAATGATTAAATAGAACTAATGTAATTGAAATATATAAATCCTAAATGACAACGCTGATACCTAATATTAATTTCTCCTAAGGGCGTTAACACCAGAAACACCAAACGAGCTCCGGTGGCCGCACGGCCTAACCGCGCAACTATCGCAATAGACAAGACTGCCGATGACAGGGAAATCTGTGTTCGATCCCGGTCGGCTGCCTTTGAAGTATTTTTTCCTAAATAGTTTTCCACTCTCATAGGTGAAATTCCTCTCAACTCTACCTTCCTCGTCCTTGACACATTAACATAATTATTACATAGGCGTTCAACCCAAACGGGCAGTAAGGTGAGGTGCTAAAAAAAAAGAAGTAAATAAACGAATGCGAGCGAAACTTTGCCGACCCGTTTTGTTTATAAATAATTTTCAATTTTATATCATTAAGTTAATTAAAATAATGTTAAGGTTGTTTCGACATTTATCTCCCTCCTATCCTCCGTGCTCCCCCAACCCCGTGCCCCCTTCTTTAACTCACTCGTCTCCTAACACACTATATTTGGAAGTATAATAGGATCTAGGCGCCACCTCTACAATTTAACCCCTCCGCCGCCAATAGGTAAAATATTAATCTCTCGCCGCGGCCGACCGGTAGATCGCAAAAGACTGTTTGGACAACTCTGCTGTATCTTGTAACTACAGCGCCACTGGCGTCAAGAGTTGATTACGAACTAAATAATACTTCAAAATATGGTTTGATAACCTAAGGACCCGTTAGTTACCAGTGGTTCATAAAATTAGTCATAAATAGAAACGTCACCTCAGCACATCCAGCCAGAATGTAATTTTCGTGGGGAGTAAACCAGATAAGAGAGATTGATACCTTAATCCACGGGTGTGGGCGTTAAATATTGTAATAAAAATAAAAAGGTTGGCCTCGTAAATCTTTCAACTACAAATAAAACACCTTCAAGCACTTGCAACTTAGAACTATTCTAATAAAAGTGCTTAAGTTATTCAAATATATTTTTGTCCAAACCCATAGTTTATTAATCTAGTTTTAAATACAATAAATACTTTTCGACAAGCTTCATAATTATGTAGATTATCTTAAAATATGAAAGCCTATGTACGTATTTTGACGAACTAGAGCCCCTACTCCTTGGAACAGAGTCAGATCAAAGTTAAAAATATAACATTGTAAGTTTTGGTAAATGATGGGTATGGAAGCAGCAGTTTGGAAAGTATTTACAAACATGTAAGATACCAGCAAGTCAGCTTTGTCTGGTCAGCCCCCCCCCCCCCCCCC
>CABFOW010002292.1:53084-64799 GCA_902141385.1 Timema californicum | reverse complement strand
CCCCCCCCCATTGTTGTAATCACTACCAAAACATCAGCCTCCCTCACAAGATATTACTTATTCTCGGAGAGGCTTTCTCGTCGAATGGCCTAAAATAGCCCCAAACCTTCTTCGGTGGCCGCAAAGTCTAAAGCTTCACTCCAGCAATAGACTAGATTGTTTTCCACTCTCCATTCATGCAAATGTGGGTACACTTCCTCTAACTTACACTTTACCCCTAAATCGTTAACGTAATTAGTATATATGGGTATATCCTGAACCAGAAGTGAGACGCAGTGCTTCAAATAACATTCAAATAATGTCCCTGTCATCGTGAAAGAACTACGCCGACACATACAAAATGTCGCGAGTGGAAACAATGACCGAATGATTTGTTAAACGCGGTCATCGCGGGGTCAGTTGACTCACTCGGTGTCTATTTATATCGGACACATGTTATCGTGGGCGTGGTGACCTTGAAGTGCTAGTTGGTGACCTGCGTAGTAGCGGCCGGATGGCCAACTTGTACACCGGGACGTTTATTGCGTAGTTGAATGTTGAGGTATGGAAGTGGAAATATCACGACACTCCTTGTTAGCGGTGTTGTCGGATTTACCCGCAGCGCTGTTCGTGTGTGCAGATATGGAATGTACCCCATAGTACGGCGAGGCAAAGGCCGTAGCTTAGTGGCATTTTATGAATGGGGGGAATTAACCCATAAAAAAACTGCAAGAATAAAGAGCATTAGGTATGTGGAAACCTTTGAAAGGTATGGAAGGCGGTTATAACTAGCGGAAGGTTCCTTATTTCAAATAATGGCTGAAAGTAACTAATGCCAACCTAATAGGAAATAAATAATAATGGATAATACCTACCTAAGGATTACTGTGTAATTGGCTTCTTCGTAACTCGTTGACAGAACAAAATAAATTAACAACAAAATTGTGTTTGTTTGTCGTGCGGTTGCGTCGACAATATTGTGTTGCAGCACATGACATAATAAATAAAACACATGGTGTCTACTAAACTTGACCAATGAAATCCCCCACCTTTTCCCTGATCATTTCCTAAAATTCCCGACTAAAAAAGTATGTCACATCCTTCTAACTCGCCGCCCCCCTCCCTCCACCCTCGTTTTTCTATTAATCTTTTTTAATAATAATAATAAGTTTTAAAATTAAAATTAAAATTGTTTACTAGGAATTAAAAATATATTACACAGCTACAAACAAAAAATGACATTATAATTGACTGATTATTGTATTTAATATTTTGAGTCAAATATCATTTTCCCGGATTTTTGTTGTAATTTACCAAATTCCCGACTTATTCCCGTTTTTTCCCGATCACTTCAAATTCCCGGCTAATTCCCGTTTTCCCGGATGGTAGACACCCTGAAATAGTATTATATTCATACTAGTATCTTGTTATAACTGGCCACCAAAATTATTTTTAATGATTTTTACAACGTGCCAAATATTTTGAAAATAAAACTATTTTAATTTTGTAAGCCGCGCGTGAACACAAACGGAGAGGGTTAGTGTGACGTCATCAACCACCCTTGTTTCGGCTGGTTTGCCATCTCAATGATTTATGAAGACAATGCAACATTTTAGAAGTTTTTGTTTGAAATGAAATATTAAAGCGGTTATTTTCAAGTTCGTGCTTCATTAATGTAAAAACGGTTAAAAGGAGGAAAGAATTAAAAACACTTTATTTTGTACAAGTTTTGACGAATGGATACGTGGTAACTTTTCCTAGGTGGCACTTACCACATCTTCCTCGATGCTTGTATTATGATAATTACTCTTAATGGGATAGGGATCAGGAAAAACATTTTAGAGGTAATAAATCTACCCTCATTTAGAGATGTGGGAAAGAAAATTTTCCAAAACGGAAAATGGTAAATTATGTTAATTAATTTCAACCGAATAAAAGGATTATAATAGTAACGGTAATAATAATTAGTGGTAGTGATAGTAGTAGTAAAAACACCCGCTTCGGTGGCCGCACGGTCTAATGCGCGTCTATAGCAATAGACTAGACTGCCGTTTACAGGGCGATCGAGGTTCGATTCGGGTGCACTGAGAGAGGTTTTCCACTCACTCGCCACATAACTGCTGGTGTAATTCAATCTTCCTTATCCCTAATTTAGTAGCGTAATTTGTACATAGGCGTACAAGCCGAACGGGTAGTAAGACGCGGTGCTTAAAAAAAAGTAGTAAAGAAACAAATGCGAGCCTTTGAAGACCGTAATGTTAATAAATCATACTTAAAATTTGTATCATCAATAAGTTAACTAAAATGATTTTAAGGTTGTTTTCCCTGTTTCCTACTTACCCCTCCCTCCTTATAACCCAACATATATTGAAGTAAAACAAGTTCTATGTGCCACTTCCACAATTTAACCCTACCTCGTTCTTATAACCCAACATATATTGAAGTAAAACAAGTTCTATGTGCCACTTCCACAATTTAACCCTACCTCGTTCTTATAACCCAACATATATTGAAGTAAAACAAGTTCTATGTGCCACTTCCACAATTTAACCCTACCTCGTTCTTATAACCCAACATATATTGAAGTACAACAAGTTCTATGTGCCACTTTCACAATTTAACCCTACCTCGTTCTTATAACCCAACATATATTGAAGTACAACAAGTTCTATGTGCCACTTCCACAATTTAACCCTACCTCGTTCTTATAACCCAACATATATTGAAGTACAACAAGTTCTATGTGCCACTTCCACAATTTAACCCTACCTCGTTCTTATAACCCAACATATATTGAAGTACAACAGGTTCTATGTGCCACTTCCACAATTTAACCCTCCCTCCTTCTTATAACCCAACATATATTGAAGTACAACAGGTTCTGTGTGCCACTTCCACAATTTAACCCTCCCTCCTTCTTATAACCCAACATATATTGAAGTACAACAGGTTCTGTGTGCCACTTCCACAATTTAACCCTCCCTCCTTCTTATAACCCAACATATATTGAAGTACAACAGGTTCTGTGTGCCACTTCCACAATTTAACCCTCCCTCCTTCTTATAACCCAACATATATTGAAGTACAACAGGTTCTGTGTGCCACTTCCACAATTTAACCCTCCCTCCTTCTTATAACCCAACATATATTGAAGTACAACAGGTTCTATGTGCCACTTCCACAATTTAACCCTCCCTCCTTCTTATAACCCAACATATATTGAAGTAAAACAGGTTCTGTGTGCCACTTCCACAATTTAACCCTCCCTTCTTCTTATAACCCAACATATATTGAAGTACAATAGGTTCTATGTGCCACTTCCACAATTTAACCCTCCCTCCTTCTTATAACCCAACATATAATGAAGTACAACAGGTTCTATGTGCCACTTCCACAATTTAACCCTAAATTCTTCAAAGTTGCTTTTGCAGTAACAGCTATAATCAAATTTGGTAATATCCGTAGACTCCTTCAGCTTCTATCCTAAGTATGTAGTGTTTGTATGTAAAGAGTAATACATTTAATGATTTCAATAATGTTTATTTTACCTCACTAAAATAATAATTTCTCCATACATTTACCTTCTTAGGGCTCACTTCTTTAAGAAAAAAAAGGCAAATAAGATTATTAAATCGTTTAATAATGAATAATACGTGAGATTTCTAAATAATGTCACCAAATTCCCAAATTTATGGATATATTTATGGTACCGAATTATTTAAAGCTATGAATAGAATGACATTTTATTTTTATAAGTTTACTAGTTGCGTTCAGGTTGAAGCAAAACACCTGTTCTTTGGAATTTATATATTTTTAGTATATTTACAGTAGCAGGATGAATAATGCCAGTGCCTGTAAAAGGTTTTCTAGGCACGCGCGCATGGGTGGAAAGTGTATTTTGCCCACCTCACCCCCTCCGGAAAGTTTTCTGCGGGCCCCACTACATTCCATAGACCTATTTATTGACACTGTCCAATAATACAAATATAAGAACATGTTTTTAGAGAGTATTATATGTAATTTAAATTTTAAATGGTAGCTACCTTCTCTAGCTCCCAGCGATGATTTTAAATGGATGAAAAGATCAAGAAAAAACTAGTCACCTTACAGGGGGTAAAAAAGATATATTAAAGATAATATTTACTATTTTAATTCAATGTTAAAGACTCCATGACTAATACCAACTTAATTCTAGGCCAAAACTTAACAATCATATTATTTTAAGAGTGTGTATTTGTATTTACCTGATATAAGAAAGACAATCCGATTGTAGGGAATAACGTGTCCTGCCCTTGAATGGAATCAAAGCCAATACCTTTATTTCAAATATAGAATATATGTAAACAGAGAAAATAAAAACCTTAAGGAAAACAATATTGTTTCCTTTGCACATGAAAATTGTTAAAATGTTATTATTATTATTATTATTATTATTATTATTATTATTATTAACACCGCGTCTTACTAACCGTTCGGGTTATACGCACTTACGCTAATGTGTAATGGTAGGGTGATTGTGAGATGAAATGGAGGACTTACAGTTTAACGTGGAATCCGAACCACGGTGGAGGCCTGGCATTCCCCACATTCACAAGATGTCTTGTCAGAGGTGAAGGAAGGGTTTGGAAATCAGATAAATCTTTGACTGGACCGAGGATTGAACCCCGGCCGCCAGCACAGAAGTCTGACACCTTACCCCTAGACCGCCGCCAGGCCACCTTAAAATGTTATTGAAGAGGAATTAAAGCATTACAACCTAGCCTTGTTTATTGTGATTATTTGTGTGAGCTATAATTTTATTTTTGTAAATACCATCTGGATTTTACTTCACCGGGTTGTGGTAGAGTTAACCAAATATCAGTAGGCATACATTTTACCGCTTGAGCTGAAGTGCCGAACACTGAAATATAACTACTAGACGACAGGTGATTTTAAAAAAAAATGGTTCAAAATTTACCTAAATATAGAATACTCGAATTGCACGAAACCAGGATTCAAACCCCGGACTACAGTCGGTCAGGAGTAATGCGTATTTACAGCAGGATTGTTGATAGAGATGACAAGTCAAGGTCGCCCGGTCTCCCATTCAGCCAAGGTCAATGTTAACAACACTAGATATTCCGCAACATTGCAATCATTCCAGCTAATTTCTGGGAGCAACATTTCTTTTTAAATAATAGAGTTCCAAAAACTTTGGTAGGCCTAGAACCTTATTTACTCCGACCTGCCTTTCCCTAGTGAGGGATCGTAAGGTTTTCCATACCCCATTTACTCTCTATCTTTCGTAATTTTTTACGAATTTGTTGGTGACCTGGTGGTCTAGGGGTAAGGTGTCAGACTTCCATACTGGCGGCCGGGGTTCAATCCTCGGTCCCGGCACAGATTTATCTGATTACTAAACCCTTCCTTCACCTCTGACAAGACATCTTGTGAATGTGGGGAATGCCAGGCCTCCACCGTGGTTCGGATCCCACGTTAAACTGTAGGTCCTTCATTTCATATCACAGTCACCCTACCATTACACATTAGCGTAAGTGCGTATAACCCGAACGGGTAGTAAGACGCGGTGCTAATAATAATAATACAATTTGTTAAATTATATTTTAATCCTATAATTATTTTATACATTTGGATTGGTAAAAAAAAAGAAGAGTGATATGAAATTTTAGAATAATTTAACTGCGGTAAGTAATTGAAATATAAGTGAATTTTTATAACTAGTATGTTTGTTTTCTGATAAAAAGAAAAATAAGATTTTTGTCTCCCCATAAAGATTGACAAAAAGAACCTTACGTTAAGATAGATTCTGACCCCCCCCCTTACCTCTCTCTTCCCTAGTAAGAAAACATTGAAACATCCTTCCCCAAAAACCTTAATTTAAGGGCGGTCTCTTATTGATCCGCATTTGGACGCGATTGAACGAATTTTCTAGACAACATGATCTTTTAGTAGTAGATGACACAATGTGTCGCTTATCGGCATGACAAACTGCTCAACACTTCTCTACCGAGTTATCAAGTGTATTTGATATGCATATGAATGACCTGCCAGTGGCGCAGTGGTGAGCTAACAGCGTAACAGCTTCAGGAGTTATCCTAACGAGCTGCGGTACAACTATCGGGCCAGGTTCAGTCCCGCCGGACTCCGGTAATTTAAACAAAATAGCGCGGCGACGAGCGGTCCCGGTCCCCACTTCTCATTGTCCTGTTTCTGGCACTTGGCCAAAATACTCTAAACCGCTACTACACAGCTACGCTGGATGTTGAAAGAATGCGAACTAGCAGAGAAAAAAAGGGGCATGGGAAGCATTTGTACAGTCGTCAGCCTAGAGATTGCAGGGCAAAGCCACAGGATGTGAAGTTAATGGAACCCGGGATGCAATAGTTTAGATCCGAGAGAGATCAAGAATGCTATTATTTCTTACTACCAAATTCCTTGTTTTACAAGTTTTCTAAAAGGAATTTCCATTTTACCAGGAAGCTTAGATCGAGGAAGAGTTATAAAATATCATTTTCCATCAAACTGACGGAGTGTAAAATCATGTAACTTGTTTAAAACAAGATGATTTGAGATTGATGGGGAGATACTTTAAGAAATTATCTTATCAAACCCTTAAATTAAATAATAGATATATTATTATATTCAAAATTTAAATATTGATTTATAATTACCGGTAATTTAATATATGTTTATATTATGTACATTCAAACTGTATTGATATTTTAACATTCTTTTAGCTGTAGAGTTGCACAATGTGTTGCAAAGTTATTTTCTCCGTCTCTTGCCCAGAAAGGCCGGAGTATTCCAAGGAAGCGAAGGGTTGGTAAGCAAGGGAGGGAATGATGCAATACATTCGTAGCATATGGAACATCCGAGGCAGCGAGCGGANGGGATCTTACCCCCCCCCCCCCACCTCTCGCTACAAAGACCTCGTGAAGGTACAGTAAGTAGACCCATGGCTTCTTTGGTGCTGACCGACAGCTCACAGCTTTAAAAAGTTACCAGACCAAATTATGTATCCCTACACCGAACTATATGATTTGTAAAAACATGTGTTTAGCAGCTGTCAGTCAGCACCAAAGAAGCCATGGGGCAACTGTAGCATGCGTTATCCACGTCGAGCATTTTATAATAAATTAAATGGTTCAATTAAAATAACTACGTGTGATATCTGGTCACGTAATAAATTTGTTTAGATAAGTAATTACATTACATTATATTACAAAACATTGTGAGTGAATATATTTGAAAAAATCAAAACATTCCAGTCAACTTGTTGCGTCACACCTTTATTTAAATATGAATTAAAGTTTATGTCCCTGATATCTTTATAATTTAACATGCACGTGATTACTTTATTTATTATTAACCAACAGTAGAACCAACTGACACTTTCTATTATATTTTAATTAATAGTAAGACACATTTTCATTGGATCTATAAATATATTAACTTGTTGACGGAGATCGGGTGACAACAAAACACATCCGCGTGCTGGCCCATCTAATCTACCATCCGTAAATAATGGCCACCTTCCCCAATCATGACTTGAGTCGCCAAAGGTCTGTGCTATTGTCTTACAAACAATACATTATAAACATAAATAAATAAACAAACTTAAGCACTACCTAAATCACCCTTGATAATTTTACATAATTAAAATTTACATAGGAATAACTATCAAGTACCTATATAGAATGTCCCTGTTTTCCAGATTCGTAGCTTTCCTTGACGGATTGCACTGTGGCGCAGATTATAAGAATATAGGACCTATCGTAAAGAACAGTTGGAAGATTATTTGTCAAAAACCGGACATTCAAAATAACAAGCTGAAAATATGAAAGCATGTCAATGGGGCCCTCGCGAACTCAGATTTAAAAGTCCCAGAAAATCACCCTTGGGGAGCCGTCACCATCTTGTAAAATGGCGGCTAAAATTTTGTGTTTCGCCATTTTTGCCGTTACTGTTGCTGACGACATAAACACCTTGTTACTTTTTAATAGAGCATTAAATTTTACACAAAAAAGATTTCTAACTAGTTTTTGTAGAAGCTGCCAGTTTTGAGATAAAGTGGTATTTTTGGTTTCGAAATTACTGGGAGAATAAATAAATACATTATATAGTACGCTTATAGATAAACTTGGAGAATATATTAAGAAGGTACTCAAACTCATTTTTAAAAGTCCCAGAAAATCTCTCTTGGGAAACCGATTCCATATCGAAAAATGCCGGCCAAATTTCAGTTATTTGGCATTCTTGAAGTTTCACAGAGCTGTTGCAAGGAGAGCTTACAGTAAATGCTATTGAAAATAGTAGACATGTTAGAAACGCATTGTCTCTAGTAGAGAAAAGATTCGAAGAATACTGCCAATCAAACAAAATTGCGAAGTTGTGGGTTCAGTAATGCAGACGTGTTGCTTTAGCAAATTCTTTCTCTTGAAAATGTTCTACCACCAGAATTAAAAAAGTTTACTGCAGAAAACTATTTCAAAATTAGAAGAACTAATAAATTTTGGTCTGGTACATAGTCAGATATGACAAGTGAGTGAACACAAATGCCAGGCATGAACTCTAGTGGTGGTTTGACGCATGGCCAAGGCATGTCCATTGGTACTCTTGCGAAGTGGGTTCATGTACATCAACAGTAGTTTATGTGATAGAGGTTTTCACTGACGCTTGGCGTCGCCACAGTCACTTCAGAACAACAAGTTTACCTACATGCATCCTATCAAAGCCAGGACAACCGACACACAGAAATTATTGGGTGGTTGTGAGTGTACAACCCACTAGGGCGATCATCACAGAATCGATTTCACACGGCCCTGCAGCAACATACATTGTTGATTGTGACACCTCACTTGACATTGGATTTAACTGCATAAAGGCCATGGTAGGAAATCCTTTCAGTGACATGCTCTTGAAGCGAGAAGAAAGTGTGAAGTTCCTAGCCACAGTTACTCGGGGAATTCACATTCAAGATGATACTGTGCATATGAATCCAATGCAGCTTTTTCACAAAATTATGTGCATTATTCGCAGCGATGAAGAGTTAACAGAATATCTTTCTTATGAACTTGCCTCAAGATCACCTTTATCTGATTAATTTTCACTCCGTAAAGGTAGTAAATCAATTTTCTTATCCCAGTAAGTGTTCGGACACATTGGACACACAAAAAATATTCCAACTTTATGCCCGATATGTGTATATGGCACGTGTTGACCGCAGCTTTCAACATATGAAGCAATGCGACAGCAGTCCTATAGAGTATATCATCAAGTATAGCTTTGGAAAGGAGTGCAACTGAATCCTATACACTGGGGATGAATGTTGCAAAATAATCGATATACGACTAATCCATCACCGCATGATCCTGCTTCTGGCAAGCTAATTAAGATGATAAGCTGCAACTGTAAAAGATGTAAAATGAAAACTTGCGAGTGTCGTGAAATTGGCATTAATAGTTCAATAATGTGGGGCTACTGTGCAGGATATGGATGTTGTAACCGGACCCCCCAGACCTAGAGGAAGAAGATGAGAATATATAAGACCAATTTATTCATGAAACAAGTGTGGACGATTCTTCAGTAACACCAGCAACACACCACCGCAAGCTGTAGCAGATCTACAGCCATCGGACTGCAGATGTCGGGTAATAAAATGGTTTCAGGTACAGCATGACTACCAGTTTTACCTGCTATTAAACACGACTCTGTCTATACCATAAATGCAACCATATTAGGGTCAGTAGTGGTTACATTCACATTTTTAAAGATATAAACATGAGGTTTCAGTTCTAAAGGACAACATATCTAAAAATGAAGGGAATAAAAAGACCTGGTTGTGTCGCGTGTTGCTTTTCTGAAAATAGCTAATATTGCAGTAAAAAACAACAGTCATGTTTCATGCTAGAAGTGTTTTTTCTTTTGTATTCAGTTAGCTGCAAAATCAAATTTCAAATCCATCCAAATTCAAATAACTAAATAGAAGGCTGAAGCTTGGCATAAGTTATAATGGAACCAGAGACACATATTGGCTATTATTATTATTACATTCAACTCCACCGAGAGCTTTTAACTAATGGCAATGCAAGAAATTATTTCACCCACCCCTTTTCAGTTCTAAGTTATATAGAAATTCATGATTTATCGCGGTAAAAAACTTTCGAAAAAGTTGATATTCAATGCAAATAGAATATGTATCTCTGGTTACGATTACAGCAACTCTCGTAACTTTCATCATTTCATGTATCTCTGGTTATGATTATAACAATGCCCATAACTTTCATAATTTAATATAGCCATAAATGCAGAAGTAGAGTTCTTTAATTTGATTATGAGGCAAACTGATTGCATAAAAACAAATTCATCTCGAAAATGGTCGATCCCACGAAAACATTGTTAGATACTTTTTTTGTGTGTGTAAAATTTAAACGCTCTACTACCAAAAAGTACTGCGGTGTTTTGTTGTAAGAGCAACTGTAATGGCAAACATGGCGAAAAACATTTTGGCCACCATTTTACAAGATGGCGGCGGTTCCCCAAGAGTGATTTTCTGGGACTTTTGGGTCCGAGTTTGTAGGGGCTCCTTTGACGTGCCCTCAAATTTTAAGCTTGCTGTTTTGAATGATTGGGTCAAAACCTAACTGTCCTGCACTACTAGTGTATTCTAATGAGCAAAACAGCTCACTTTTGGGGACGGCTTGAAGTGATTCAGTTCAATAAAATGTGCCATTCATTTAACTATTTCGGTCGTGCGGCGTGACTGACCGAAATATACATATATAACTTGAAGCTCATCGTTCGCGACATCCAAACTCCAGCCTGCGTTAATCGGTTAGTTTAATTAAGATAGTATTTTTCTATGTATAGCCAAATAAATTATATATAATATGACTTTATTAAGTAGGTAAGCAAAATACTAATTTAAAATAAAAACATTTGCCAGTAGCGGGTGTGCGATTAGTGATAGATTTAGTTTTTAGAACATTTGAGTTGTGTAAGGTGCAGAAAGTGTAATTGTTTTTTGTAGCCTTGAACCCTCCTTAGCAAATTAAATCAAAATAGGAGGTCCAAATGAATTACATAAAAAAGGGCAGAAATTAGGGCAATAGTAGTGAGTAGCTGGAGGAGCACGCAACTCGCAACTCACACCTGTTACGATATGTTACCGCTTGTCCTCAAAGAAAATTATATATACGTATATATGTACCCACAAAGAAAAAGATAAGGGCACAATATATGGAAATGGGCTGCCAAGGGGTACGTAAGCAAAAAAAGCTTGGGAGCCCTGATGTAGAGTATAAGATAGGGTCATAGTGTATTCCACCAAGGGGGCACTGCTAGTCTTCTGGGTAGATAGAGCGCAAAGCAAAAAACATACAAGTTTCATTAGATTGTTTATGCAAAGTTTTGACTGAATGAAGAAAAAATAATTAAATATTCATGTTTTAAATATGCTGAATTTTAAAATTATCAAATGGTTGAATGAAAGTGTATCAAAAATGGTTTTTCTCCAGTTTATGATATATTATTAACTACCCTTTACCTACAAACACAAGTAATAACATGACATTTTAAATGCTGTTGGTAAAAGTTATTTATTTTTCAAAGAAATATTATTGTACTTATATAGGTGAGTTATTAAAAACGTTGTGAGTCCCAGGTTTGTCTCCAAGATCGAGAACCGTGGGGGTGGTGGGTAAACAAGATACATCCCTTCCCCCCCCCCCCCCCCCC
>CABFOW010002292.1:24606-45821 GCA_902141385.1 Timema californicum | reverse complement strand
AAGGGGGGGGGGGGGGGGGGGGGGGGGGGGGAGAAACACCTTATGAAAACCTGATATACAAAGTTTTAGCTCAATCCGTAAAATAGTTTCGGCTCTGGCCCGAGACAAACAGACACCATTGTGAAAACCACTTTTTTGTTTCAGGGGTTCATGAAATGTCAACATTTATCAAAATCTTGAGTTCAATATTATTTTTGTTGACATCACAAGGAGAGGAATGAATGCAGCCAGCAACTGAATGTGACAAAGACCAACATTACTCACGAATTTATTAACTAAAAACATGAAGACTGTTAAGAAAGTGCCTCTCTTCAATAACACGAACAAAATGTTTTATTTAACATTTTGCTCAAATGTAGCCCGATTGTAGGAAATAAAATAACTAATGCTAGCTATCAAAAGAAATTGTCAACATATTATTAAACTCCGATACAATTAGCAAAGTTTACATTTTAATAGATCTAAAATTATAATTTTTTACAAATTTAAAGCACATAAATATAGAATTCTACACAAAAATTTCCCCATATTTGTAAATGATTAAATGTATAAGCAAATGTCAATATTCAATTGTAAACAATTTTACTAGCTAAAGTCCACTTTTAAATAAATTTCTTTATTTAGTTGCTGTTTATGTTTAGCCAATGAGTTTATAAAATAAATAAAAAAAATTGACCAAAAACCCCATAGAGCTGCACAATACAAATGAACTAATCAACTAGACTAATGAAATGAGGCTTGCAAGGAACAGAATCAGTATAACGAGGACAAGATATAGACAGGCAATCGTCATCACAATTAAACTTGATATGAAGTTGTACAAGTGAAATTACAGTCACCAGACATCACAAGTTCTCGAGTCACATTGCATTTCAAAGTAAAATACCACAATTTCAACAATATTCTAAAGAAAACCGATGTTATCAGTTATTTAAAAAATTAAAATGTTATTTTATTTAGGTATCATTAACGTTTGTTTTAGTGTTTAGTTGCGAAATTAATGGAATATTTTAGACATATTTTTAAATTCCCTGACTTCTCCAAGTTTTCCCTGTCTGTAGCCACCATGTAATAGAATACGTATTTTACATAATTTTATAAACGATTTGTGATTTTAGCAAGAATAAAAAGTATTTTTAATACAAATGTATTTTGAACAAAAAATTACAACTATAGTATACAAGGCAAATCACGCTACTTCTATTAACATGACATCCAAGTGAGTGAGAAAAATGGCCGACAAATTGGCTTCGGAGGATCACCCTAGATAACTTCAAGTTTTGAAATCTGTCATTCTTGTGTAGTGATGGTGGCAAGATGTTCAAGGTCAACATGCTACACTTCAATCCCTAACAAGATTAAAAATTGAATTTCCCAAACAAATTTCTTAAACCTTATCTATTAGATTATTAGCTTGTTAGTAGTTTAAGTGTGCTAAAAAAAATATATTGGCCAATTTCCGAGTCAGAGCTAGAACACCTCAAGTATGAGCTATACTAAATACAGGACAACACCTAACTATACCAGAATTGGATGAGCCACGTATGAAACTGGCTCATCCCAGTAGGGTCTAGGTAGGTGTTGTCCTGTATTTAGTATAGCTCACACTTGAGGTGTTCTAGGTCTGACTACGAAACTGGACCTGGTTCTTGGATCGCCAGGGAGGATGTGTCGACAAATAGAGTTGTTTTGTGCACATCTTAATGCACATAATAGAGGACAGAAGAGAAGCAAAATTACATTGTTTAGAAAGTCCTAGTGTATTGAGCTTAAACACATTTAGCATTAGAAAAAGGAAGGCTAGCGCCTTATTCAGGAATAAAAAGAGAGTATTTAAAGGGTTAAGTTAGCGAGATAGAACAAAATAGCAAGAATAAGAATATCAGGTAACTTTATTTAGGTATTAACGGATATAGAAAAAGTTATCAGGTGAGGGACAATTTAATGAAAGATAAGAATGGTAATTTGATGGCAGATACAAGTGAGGTTTTGAGTAGATGGAACAAACACTTCAGGCATATTTTGAATGTTCACAAAGGATCCAAAATGGATGGGGGTATTGAAATCCATACTGCTGAACCCCTAGTTCCAGATTCCAGTATTAGTGATGTCAAAGAAGCTACACTAGAAGCTAAACTACACCTTGTACTAGGAAGTTAAACAGCCATAAATCTCCAGGTATAGATTAGATTCAATTCCAGCATAGTTAATAAAGGGAGGTGGTGAAAAGATAATTAGTAATAGAAATTAATAAATTGCTATGTTCCATATAAAATAATGAGCTATTACCACAAAAATGGAAGGAAGGTAATTATACTGTATAGTACTCATTTTCAAAAAGAGGGATAGCACAGAGTGTAATGACTATAGAGGTATCTCAACTAGCCTACTATCAACACACTAAAAAAATTTATCTGATGCCATATGCATAGAAAATAATTGTGTGGATTTCAATGAAATATATCAACAATGGATCAGATTTTTACTATTCGGCAAATATTAGAGAAAAGTGTGAATACAACAGGACGGTTCATAAACTGTATAAAGATTTTAAAAAGGTCTATGGTTTGGTAAAAAGAAATGACTTATATGAAATTTTAGTAAAGTTTGGGATATCCAAAAAACTTGTCAATCTAATTGAGGTATGTTTGACTGATAAACGTGGTAGGATACAGTTTGGATGTCACTTAGGCCTTCAGATAATTTGAAATACATACTGGGATGAAACAAGGCAATGATGCACTTTCACCATTCCTTTTTAATTTGCCTCAGACAAAGCTATTAGGGTGATGCAAGAGTAGGGAAAGGTTGACATTAAATGGTGCATTACAGCTACTGGGGTACACAGATGATTTGTTCACGGACAGTTGTTCACTATGGGTACGAAACAAGGTCCAATTTAGGGTTTAGAAAACAAGGTGCTAAGGAAGATATTTGCTCCAATAAGGGATTAGGCAACTGGGGAGTAGAGGAGGTTACATAATGATGAAATACATACCCTGTACCGACCACATGACATTGTTAGTATGATCAAGTCTCATAGATTACGGTGGGCAGACATGCAGTGCAAATGGAAGAGTCTAGATTCGAGAACCTTGTTCAGGGTATTGACTGGTAAACCCAATGGGAAGAAACGATTGGGAAGACGCAGATGGAAGGATAACATTAGAATGAACCTGAAAGAGAGAGGGTTTAATGAGGTGAACTGGATAAACTAGCTCAATATAAGGATAGGTGGCGGACTTTTGTGTGTGTGACAATAAACTTTCGAGTTCCTAATGCCATCAAGTAAATAAGTGAGAAAATTTTGGCCATAGATACTGTTGCAAGAAATTGTCTGATTGGTGTAGTTTAAATTCACCACAATATTGAACAGTGAACAAAGGTTTAAGAGTTGGGGGAGCTTGGTTTAAATTCTATCATGTTCTTTCATGAGAGAAGGTTTGGTGATAGGTAACACCATTTAAATCTTTTAGTTCTAATAAAATTTGTGTTTATGCTTTCAAATTGTACGTTTTTGTATAGGCAGTACGATTATGATAGGAAATATCTTTTTTCGACAGCACTATAAAAGTTACTAAAACCATTTTCAGATATTCCTATGTCAAGTTATATTATTTACAACTGTCACTTTTAATAGATAATTTCAATACTTGATATAACACTCATAATATGGTGAAATTTTAACAATGTTGGCATCATAAATATGTGATTGTATTTTCTAAAAGTTCCTTCTTATTGGCATGCTACTATACAAATATGTAATTGCTACAGTTATGAACAATTTTAACCAAGCACAATGGTGCACCAGGGAACAAACTTCAATATTAAATCAGAACCACAACCAGTGGGAAAGAATAGACAGATATTCCCATAGCACGTCAGTTTACTACAAAGTGGGGCTAAAATATAAGCACATTCTCAAAATGCTACACTTTCAAACAATGTTACTCTAAGTTAAAATATTTCAAACAATGTTACTCTAAATATCATATTCTGAAAGAATTGGGAATCAAACCAGTGTCCAGGTGTAATTTTCCAACTTTCAGAATATATCTAGAAGGAGAATTCCTCACTAAAAGCATAAATAATAGCGACTATTTAATTCTTAAATGTTACTCTAAGTTTCAAACAACGCTACTCTAAGTTAAAATATATATGATAACATAAAAAAAAGTATTGAACATGAGAATAAAACTCAAAACTTCACTTTAAAAAAACCGTTTGAATGAAATGTGTGTAGAGTTACAAATTTTCCAATCTCCTTTCCATAGTGTTTGTTTTCAAGTAGTATGAAAATGCAGGCAGTAGTACTGACCTGCACAAGATGCCGAGCACACATGCACTATGGCAGTGTCTGGTGTGAGCACAGAATTGAGAAAACTCTTGGACTGAGAGTATGCACAGAAGTAAATGGCCCGGGAAGGTGCCACGCCCACAAGGTTGGGGCCGAGGCCTTTGAACAGGGCCCGGGGCCCTTCATGTTCCACAATGTGCCTGTATCAAACAAAGAAGGGAAAACTAGTAAGTCATGTGCTTAAGTAGCATGGCTGGCTTAGAAAAAATAGCTAGATTTTGATTTTTCTTCTTCGGAAAATGAATAAATTATTGTCCATAAGTTTTGGATCTGAAAATGAAAAATGTGTGTGTGCATAAATTAAACATGAGGATGGTATGTGAATATATTAGATGCATGGCTTATATTTTTGTAATTTCTAGGCAAAGTTATAAAAATTAATATTTCACTTCAGTATGTAGGTGTTTTAACTTACAAAAGGTCTAGTGCCTTGTCCAAATTCTCTTCCAGTATGTACTATGAGCAGTTTCCTTTTATATTCCATGAAGATTTATCTATTTCCTTATTTGAAGTTATCAATCAGTTGCATTTGTAGTTTTCCTAGTCCCTTTTTAAGTTTCATTTTTACTTCTAGGTCATCATTCAATAAGTAATTTTTTTTTCATGTGACTCATCCAGCTCGCCTTAGTATAGTTACATGCAGAATGGTTTTTTCACTTGCTCTAACATTTTCATAAATCCCCCAATCCGTCAAATTTATCCTCTCTATTCTCCTTCAGCACTACAAATATGTTTTCTCTTTTTCCAACAGGGTCCATGTTTCAGTTCCATAAAAAAGCAATGATCTATATCTGACACATTTCACCAGTTTCTTCATCTTCATGATCAGTATGATAGTTATTCTCGTTAGCTTCAATTTATCCATGTCAATTTCCATTCCATACTTTCAACTAGTTTGTCATATATTGAAGCTTTTCTTCTTCCTTTGCCATCACTACTACTAAGTCATCTGCGAATCTCATTGTACTTTTCCTATGTTCCCCTAATTTGCAATCTCCAAATCATTCCAAAGCTTTCTTAGTAAGCCATTCTCCAAACATGTTGAAAAGAATTGGTGCTAAACAACATCTCTTCTTTACTGCTCTTCCTAACTCCCTGCGATTGGTGTTCATTACAGCCAATCATACTTTTCCTAAGTTTCATATTAATCTTCTATTTCACTGGTCAGTTCCTATTTCCTTGAGCATCTTTATCAGATTCTTCCAATTTCCTCGGTCAGATGTCCAGTAGATGAAACAGGCACACACATCCCTCTTATGTCTAGATTCTTTCTAATACTATCCTTAATGATCCAATGACATCTTTGGTTCCTTTTACGTCGCTAAAACCAAACTGGTCTTCTCCTAATACATCTTCTATCTTATTTTATAGACCTTAAGCGAGTATTTTAACCACTCTCTTTGCCACATGCGATATAAAATTGACAGTCCTATAGTCACTCCATTTCTTGGCTTTCTTTTCTTCAGTAGTGGTGCAATCATTGTCACTTCTAGGAAGTCTAGGGGCTATTCTCCTGTGTGACATCACGTGTTTATTAAATAAGTAGGCCTATGAATCTTTATTCTGATTTAATCTCTTTAGTGTCTTTTCTATCTAACTCTTAAGTATATTAGATCCCTTTTCATCCTCGTCCATTTCTTTGTTTAGTTCTAGTTCAATATATTTGGTATATTGTCCTTATCCTTAAATTATTTTATGCAATGCACTTAAACTACTAGTGCATCTTTCCAATCATTCATTACCTTCCTTGTTGAATATTCTATTTGTTTTCGAATTCCGTCATCCCAGTTACTTTTTCATGTAATACCTGCCAATTCTTTGTGATTCCATTATTTAATTGCAGTTCTCATTTATATACTCTTCCCTAGACTTATCAGCTTTATTTGGTTTCTGTTTCAACTTATCGACCTTTTCCTTCTGTGTTTCCAATATACTTTTTGCCATAGCGTATACCACTATACCTCAACACTTAACTTTTCAACGAAAACATCTATTTTCCCCCCAATGTTTCTATACTATATTTTGTGTATTGAGGTTCTCTATTTACAATATCATTTTCTTTTTCTGTTCCATCATCTTGATTTTCTTAAGTTTGTAGAGATGTTTGCAACTAGAAAATTGTGGTCTGAGTGAATATGTGGGTGTGTATCTTATGTGTATTTAACGAGTGTGTGAATAACACACTGACACTGCCCTAGTATAGTCTTCTTAGGATGTGAATCACACAATCACATTGACTAAGTGCAGATTGACTAGTATGTGGATCATAAACTCACAATGCCTTAGTGCAGAATGATAAGAATGTGAATCACACTGACACTGCTTTAGTGCAGTGAAATATTATTATTATTATTAGCACCGCGTCTTACTACCCGTTCGGGTTATACGCACTTACGCTAATGCATGGTGTCTACTCAACTTGACAAATGAAATCGCCGACCTTTTCCCTGATTTTCCCTGATCATTTCCTAAAATTCCCGACTAAAAAGATGTCACATCCTCCTAACTCGCACCCCTCCTCTCCACCCTCATTTTTCTAATAACCTTTTTTATGAATAATAATAAATTTTAAATATTTTTAAAATTTGTATTAAAATTGTTTACTATTAATTAAAAATATATTACACAGCTACAAACAAAAAAATGATATAATTTACTGATTTAATGTTTATCGTATATCATATTTTGAGTAAAATATCATTTTCCCGGATTTTTATTGTGATTTACCAAATTCCCGACTTATTCCTGTTTTTTCCCGATCACTTCAAATTCCCGGATAATTCCCGTTTTCCCTGATTTTCCCGGATGGTAGACACCCTGTAATGTGTACTGGTAGGGTGATTGTGAGATGAAATAAAGGACCTACAGTTTAACGTGGAATCCGAACCACGGTGGAGGCCTGACATTCTCCACATTCACAAGATGTCTTGTCAGAGGTGAAGGAAGGGTTTGGTGAGGATTGAACCCTGGCCGCCAGCACATAAGTCTGACACCTAACCCCTAGACCACCAGGTCACCACGATAGGTTCGTCGGGTTGCGGGCAGCCGGACGCTGACCCCCGGCTAAGGGAGCGCGACCGATACACTGCACTGAAATAAGAATGTGAATCACACACACACAGCCTAGTGGAGACTGATAAGAATGTGAACCACACAAACAACAGCCTCATAGCATAATTTGGGTGTCAAAAAGTAGGAAAAGTAAATAATGATAATTATTACAATAATGATGTTCATTATCATCAAAAGATGATAGAGGTTAAAATAAAATGTCTTCAAACCTAAAGATAAAATATATTTAAAAACTAATCTGTGAAACACCATAGTAAAAAAAATATTTGTTCGGGTTTTATGCCAAAAAATAAATTAATCACTCTTTCAGATGTTTTTGGGTTTCTTTGATTCATAGTGACTTGCACAAAAGTAGTCCAACTTTGTTGTCTTCCTTTTTTGAATTTGCTTTTGTTTGTTTCTTATTTTCTCAAAAGCAGAGTCACTTTCTTCCAATTTCCTGCCTGCAACTTCTAGAATAATTTGAGCTATTTGCAAACCTGTTCTCCGAGCATTGATTTTAATTGCATTTTTAATCCTTTATTTTGCTTCTGCCACTAATGTCTTGCAAGATTGAACTTCTTCTTTAGCTTCTGATTCTTGCTTTTCTAACAGGTTCTCTTTATGTATTGCCTCTTTAGCTTCCTGCTATTTCTTTTCCAAAACTTTCCTATTTGCTTGAAACTCTTCAGTTTGGTTTTTTATTTTTTATTTATCTACTTGCTATTGTTTCTTCCATTCAGCCTCAATTCTCTTATCTTCTTTGAGTCTAGCCAAGTACTACTTATAAGCTCCATGTCCTACCAGCAAAAAAGATCAACAAATCAACATCTACAAACCAAATGATTTCTTTCTTCTTGAGTTCAAAATGTGGGACAAAAATGAGCCCTGCAAATACCACCTTAATGCAGACTACTGAGAATACATTCATGCTGCCCAGTGCTGGCTGACGAGGATGTGAATTACTGCCACAAATGTGAATCACACTCTCACCCTTCCTTGGTGTAATTTACAGCTCATCTTTCTCCAGACTATGTTGGTGAATCACACATCACACACACACACAGAGCCTTAGTTCAATTTACAGCTCAGCTTTCTCCAGCCTAAGTTGATGAATCACACACACACACACACACACACAGAGCCTTAGTTCAATTTACAGCTCAGTTTTCTCCAGACTATGTTGTTGGTTTGGTAATTAAATGTAATTGGGAGAAGCAAAACCTAAATATAGTTAATGCCTAAATGTGCACCAAATTATGTTGCAAAACCCCAGTTTTATATCCAAATTCAAGAAATATGCCTATAAAAATAAATTTTGAAATGTATATTAAGCTTACCATTAGTTGTCTAATCTCAGCAATAATAATGTTTTGTATGAAGTATCCCTTTACACTCGAGAAAGATAATTCATTTTTGTAATGTGTTTGCAGACTGTTTAAAATAAAAATATTATTTCTTTGCTAAAGTATTCGCTTGTAATTGAAGTTCATCAGGTAGAAATAAACAATTTCTTTTAGCTAAACTAATAAAAAAAGAGTCATATGGAAAGTCTAAAATAAACTAGTTTTCATTGTAAAATATATCAAAATGGTTACTCTAATAAAACTTTTTACACATGGCCTGGAAGCCAAATAATTTGGGGAATTCTCATGAATAGAGAAAAAATCTTTTAAGGCCGTGGAATCATTTGTTTAGAAAACTTAGCTTTAGTTTGTACTCTCTAATACATATAGGTAGTGTGCCCACAGTTATTTAAGTTAATTTTTACATAAATATTAATGTATTATAGAATTGTGAATACATATTTTTTTATAGTTTGTGTTTGGAAATTAAATGCATAACATATTGTATTTGAGTTTATGTATTTACTTATTTCAGAATTACTTCTGATCATATTTTACCCAAACTTATCAAATTTCAGACTGAAGAGTTACCCTAAATTATGTTAAGGAGTGGCAGAAGGGAGTGCAAGTAATTTTACAGTTTTTATAGCATTAAATTTCTTTGGCCAAAATAGATAAAATATTTCTCCAGTAGCAACGTAGAGTTTAGTTTTCTGCACATGCTAATATCGACAGATTTTGAATATCTGTCATGGGTGTCCTGGAATTTTGTTAAAACTTTTTCTCTTTATTTAAAAAGTTTTGACAAAATTCCAAAATGTCCTTGATAGATATTCAAGATCTGTTGATATTAGCATGTGCAGAAAATTAAACTCTATGTTGATACTGGAGAAATATTTGATTTATTTTGGGCAAAAAAATGTAATGCTATAAGAACTGTAAAATTACTTGCACTCCCTTCTGCCGCACCTTAAGAGACTATAGGTATCACTGCATGGTGTATATTCAACTTGACCAATGAAACAACCAACTTTTTCCCTGAATGGTGTCTTCTCAACTTGACCAATGAAACCCCCAGCTTTTTCCCTGAATGGTGTCTACTCAACTTGACCAATGAAACCCCCAGCTTTTTCCCTGAATGGTGTCTTCTCAACTTGACCAATGAAACCCCCAGCTTTTTCCCTGAATGGTGTCTACTCAACTTGACCAATGAAACCCCCAGCTTTTTCCCTGAATGGTGTCTACTCAACTTGACCAATGAAACACCCAACTTTTTCCCTGAATGGTGTCTACTCAACTTGAGCAATGAAACACCCAACTTTTTCCCTGATTATTTCCTAAAATTCCCGACTCTAAAGTATGTCATGCCCTTCTTTACTCCCCGCGTCCCCCATGTTTTTTATTACTCTTTGTTATATACAGTATAAAAATAAATTTTAAAATTTAAATAAACATGTTTTTTAATTTGTAATAACATTCTATTATAAATTAAAAAATTATTAAATATATTACACAGCTACAAAAAAATTTTGAATCACATTGTTATTGACTGATTTTATGAAGATTATTATATTTCATATTTTGAGAAACAACATTTTCCGGGGGTTGGGTGGGTGCGGGGTTGATAACTTAAAAATTCCCCAACTTATTCCCGTTTTCCTCCATCATTTAAAATTCCCGGCTAATTCCAATTTGCTCGGATGATAGAAACCCTGGTATAGGTGATTGCGTTTTGTCTGTGTGAGTATTGTACAGCTCTATTCCAAGAAGGCTATAAAGGAATCTTGTGTGTGAATTCTTGAAGCAGAGTTGTGATCTTGGAGAAAGAAATGGCTGCGAGTAAAATACATTAGGTCAATCATTCCATCTACTGAGAAAGGACACTCTTATGAGCCTTTCTGCAAGTCTTGTAAAAAACATATCTCTGCATTTGCACTGAGTAATCACTAATCTATGAACAAAAAAACAAAGTGCACTGAGACAAGCATTTGAACATTAGTAAAAATGTAAATTATAAGCAGTGTGAGAATGTGGATACAAAATAAGAACTCTGTTGCTCATATATTCACGTTAATACAAAAATAACCTAGACAAACTTAAGCCCATAGTGTCCAGCCAAAATGTATTTTAAAATTCCCTGAATTTTCCAAATTTTTTAGAGCCAATTTACAACTTTTCCAGCCACTATGAATTTCAAACAGTTTATTAAAATCGCAGTTTGATGTAGTGAAAACATGTTTACATATAAGGCTTATAAACTTTGAAATTGTGTCACTCTATGAAGTGGTCAAAGGATATCAGCCTATAATAATGTAGGCTGTTGGGTGGTACGATCCAACTTAGATTTCACTGAAATCATACTTAGGATAATAAAAGATTGCTTTACACACGTACAATTTAAAATTGTAAGACACCTTTTTTATGAGTTTCTTCTTCCTATAAAGTAATCAAATTATCACACAGGTGTATAAAAATGCGTGATAGAGCGGCATAGAGACACAAAAATCACCTGTTGACCTTGAGAACTAAGATGGATATGTTCAACTGTTAAGAGATGTGGTGTGTATTCACTGGAAGAACAATGTTATTTAGATTATTTTAAGTAAGAATTGTGTAATTTTTTTAGTGAACTTGTGAAAATTCCAGAAATTTGATCAAATTTCCTATACGCCATGATTTTTCCCTGACCAAGCTAGTTCCCTGACTTTTACCTATTTTCCTGGTTATCCAGGTCGCTAGACACCCTGTTAATCTAGCCTTTAACATGTCAACAATAGGCTAGATTAAGTTGGTATGGATTATGTTGTTTATAATAATCACTAACAGACAACTGTTTAGATACACATTATTTTTTAATCTAATACTTGTGTTTGTGATGTGTTTTTCAAGGGACTCACAGACTAGTTGCTCTTAGCATCTGTAATTAATTGATGCTAAACATATTAGCATCACTTCCTTCAAGTGTTGCCACAATATAGTTCTACTTAGACTGAAGAGATGGCTTCATCGTGACTTTGCAATATAAGATAGCGTTATTGAGTGTTTTGCAACCAACATTTACAAATTTGAATTTGTTATTATTTTAAAGATATAAAGTTAAGTTGGTTAGATTTCTGTTATAGAATTATCTGACTTTCCCATACTTCCCTGACAATGTTTAAAAAAATTCCTGATTTCCTTTCTTTCAATCTTTCTTAGTGAATGATGATTTTTACCTTATTTACATTGATAATGTATATACAAAATATGCTAGAAGCTACTAAACATCAACATTTTATAAGCTATTTTTCCAGTACAAACTAAATGTTTTAGGTATTATTTGCGGCAGTGTAAAGCCTCTTCTATATATTTTGTAATCACAATATCCATAGTTCCTAGCTCCATAATGGTCCCTAACAATTTAATCACCATTAAGTATTCTGAATGTAAACAAAGGAAATAATTGTAGTTTTAATATGATTCTCATAGATCTGTGTGTAAATGGCTTTAGATTTATAGTAACTAATATGACCAATCATAAAGTAAAATATAAGTATGTTCAAACAAAATGGTTACGCCCCCCCCCCTTCCAACATACTGTTTCCGACTGTCCACACTTCCCAGGATTTTTAGTTTTTCAGAAACACATTTCTAAAATAGCTATACACTTAAAACCATCAGTTCATTTTGTTTATTTTTCCAATGCAAAGAATCCTTTCCCTACCATTGGTGCTTTAATTTTGATACACACATATTTACTAAACAGCGATTGGTTCTCAATGTCTATCTATCTGTATGGAGTAGTCGTTAGAAAGTCAAAAAGTTGATCGAACTCTTACGAAGTGATGCGGACTAATGACTTATGGATCAGGACTTCGTAGACAGAGCAATCTGTTTCTGTAACGGCAATTTTTTAAGGACTACAAACCTTATGGATACAGAGTCTGTAAACAGAGATTTAAAATGGTATATAAAACAAACACTTTACTATAATTATCTCATGTTAGAATACCATATCTAGATAATGAATCATGTTAACTTGCGAGAAACAACAGCCTCTAGCTACAAAATTAAGTTTTAAGACAGATGTTTTAATATTCACCATGTTTGTAAGAAATTGTTAAAAAAATCTCTGAAAGCACATAAGTTTTACATAGTTAAATTTTTGTACATTTAATGGATAATTTAAGAGCGTTAAAGTTATAAAAATTATTTACTCATATACGACTTCAACAATATATCCATATTTGATTTTTACAGTACCCTGCTTATAACCTATTTAATGTTAGTGTGCATTAAAAATAACAAATCTTCGCATAAAATTTATGTATTTCTTACAAAAGAATTTTATTATGGTTGGCGCTATAAAATGTGTGAGCTATCAGTCTTTTTTCATTCTTGTTCACTCCTCTCTCAGTTACTCTCCTCTTGTCTTCAATCAACCACTCTTCATCTTGCCAAGACATCTATTAAATCACTCTTCATATTGCCAAGTCTTCTATCAAATCACTCATCTTGCTCAATCCTCTACAAATCACTCTTCTCTTGCTAAGTCGTCTATCAATCACTCTTATCTTTCCAAGTCTTCTATCAATCACTCTTATCTTGCAAAGTCTTCAATCAATCACTCTTCATCTTGCCAAGTCTTCTATCAAATCACTCTTCATCTTGCCAAGTCTTCTATCAAATCACTCTTCATCTTGCAAAGTCTTCAATCAAATCACTCTTCATCTTGCCAAGTCTTCTATCAAAGCACTCTTCATCTTGCCAAGTCTTCTATCAAAGCACTCTTCATCTCGCCAGGTCTTCTATCAAAGCACTCTTCATCTCGCCAGGTCTTCTATCAAAGCACTCTTCATCTTGCCAGGTCTTCTATCAAAGCACTCTTCATCTTGCCAGGTCTTCTATCAAAGCACTCATCATCTTGCCAGGTCTTCTATCAAAGCACTCATCATCTTGCCAGGTCTTCTATCAAAGCACTCATCATCTTGCCAGGTATTCTATCAAAGCACTCTTCATCTTGCCAGGTATTCTATCAAAGCACTCTTCATCTTGCCAGGTATTCTATCAAAGCACTCTTCATCTTGCCAGGTCTTCTATCAAAGCACTCTTCATCTTGCTAAGTCTTCAATCAATCACTCTTCTCTTGTCAAGTCTTCTATCAAAGCACTCATCTTGCCAAGTCTTCTATCAAAGCACTCATCTTGCCAAGTCTTCTATCAAAGCACTCCTCTCTTGCCAAGTCTTCTATCAAAGCACTCATCTTGCCAAGTCTTCCATCAAAGCACTACTCTCTTGCCAAGTCTTCTATCAAAGCACTCCTCTCTTGCCAAGTCTTCCATCAAAGCACTACTCTCTTGCCAAGTCTTCTATCAAAGCACTCCTCTCTTGCCAAGTCTTCTATCACTCTTATCTTGCCAAGTTTTCTATCAATCACTCTTCTCTTTCCAAGTCTTTTATCAATCACTCTTCTCTTTCCAAGTCTTCTATCAATCACTCTTCTCTTGCTCAGTCTTCTATCAATAACTCTTCTCTCACCCTTCTTTTGGTAATTCTTCTCTTACTCGATAGTTTATAAACTACTATTCTCTAAAGAATTTTGTCAATCACTCTTTTCTCTTGCTCTAACTCCCTTACCCTTCTGGCCCTTTATCTCACTCTTCTGTCACTCTATCTCACCCTTCTCTCGCTCTCCTACTTCATCCTACTCTATCCTTATCTTGTCCTACTCTATCATTTACCTCTTTTCTCTTTTTCTATCTCTATCTTGCTCCTTTCTCTATATCATATAAAACTATTGTGTGTATTATAACAGTCAAGGAACCTAAAAACTTAAATTTACCTTTAAATGTGCCTACAGCTATCAGGGGGATCAACCCACAACCCCCCCTTTGGTCTGCAACCCTCCTGACAACCAATCCTGAGTCTCTCCTTGGTTAAAATGACTAACATCTTTGGACCAATTTTATGAGATATTTCAATTAACAGTGAAAGCTCCTCACTTGCTATCTCCATCTAGGATTCATATCGAATGTACTTGAGGAGTTAGCATTATAGTAATGTCAGTCCCAATAATAAAACCTCCATTAGTTGAGACGCGACAATGTTACAAACTGTTGAGGCAGTGAGCCAAATCAATGGTGACCCAGTAAACCATCCAATCAACAGCTATTTCCGTTCCCGCATGTCCCCAACACTTCTCCTTTGGGCAAGCAGCCAATATCTTACAGAACAATACAATGATGGAGAGAAACTTATCAAACAACTCATGTACATCCAATGTCTTACAGAACAAAACCGTGAAGGAGTAAAACTTATCAACAGCTTGTGGACATCCAATATCTTACAGAATAATATGATAGAGAGAAACTTTTCAACAATTCGTACACATCAAATATTTTACAGAACAATATGATGGAATAAACATTATCAACAGCTTGTGTACATACAATATTTTATATTTAACAATACAGTGAGGAAGTAGGCTAAATTATCAACAGTTTGTGTACATCCAATATTTTATATTTAACAATACAGTGATGAAGTAGGCTAAATTATCAACAACTTGTTTACATCCAATAGCTTACAGAACAAAACAATGATGAAAATAAACTCATCAACAACTCTCGTACATCCAATGATAAATAGCTATAAAATATATATGGAATCTGGACTAATTCTTTTTTTCTAACAAATTTAGTCAAGTTTGGTAGAATCCAAATAATTTTTGGTTAACTTTACAAACCAAAATGAACAACTGATATGGAAATCTATTATAAGCACAAACATACAAAAGACTGGTACTGTACTTTAGGACTCATGCCCTGTAGTTTTTTTAACCTGTCCCACTTCCTATTAGGATTATATGCATATCAACTAATTAAAATAAGAATGATGCTAGAGATGAGTAAGGGTGAATTGGAATTTAGAGGATGTGTATCCACATTTGCATGGAAAGCGAAGAAAAAGCCCTTTAGGGGAAAACCCCCCTTTGAATAGAATTTGAATTCCAATTTCTTTGTTATCAGCAATTCTTGTATATTGCGAGGGTGACACTTTACACCAGGCCTATCAAACTCGCCATATCTACGATTTTGTGCAGCCCGCAGACCTTGGGATGAACCATTATGCAATGCGGCCATATTCTCCTTTTTATAGACATAGAGGAAAAACAAAATTTTTGAATGTTATATTTAGGATTTTTGAGTGTGGATGGTAAACCAAATATGTTCTAAGTTTCTTTTTGAATTATATTTACCTAAGAGGACAATACAGATTTATTTTTTAAATGTGAGCCTAGTATGGCCCCTATGATCACACGAGTTTGACATTCCTGCCTTAGACCATTTGATCACGCAGATGTAATATTTAACGCAAAACTAAGACTGCTGGCAGGTATGCCAACTCCTCTCACAAGAAAAGGATGACAACTTTATCACTCTGTCCCTACTTTCTTAAAACAAAATTTCCTGGGTTTTCAAAGTCTCGGAAGATATTCCCATTTTCCAAGACACTAAATAATAATGTTGGAAAAATGAAATTTATTTTTTACTAAAAGTGATTTGTGTAAGGTCATTTAAATGGTATTTATAATAGGATTACTTTACCTTAATAAGGTAATATGCAGTCATTATGAAACACAATGTTTCAAGGATAAAAGGCGATAAAGAGAATAAGAGATTTCAGTTGGATTTATACTTGTATACAAAGACCTATAGTATTTTTGTAAATTCCTGGTAATTTCCCTATTTTTTACCCAAAAAAAATATTATGTTTTACAGAGCTTCCTGTTTCTAGAGGTGCAAGGAAACAATGTTGAAACAATTGTGAAGCGCCCATTACAGATGCTCTGGTCTAGTCTCAATTCTTATTGAGCTCGCAAAACTAATGGTAATCGTGCCCATACTTTAATCTACATAGACTTTTTATTTTTATATGTCCCCATTAAAGAGAAAAAACAACACCAGTGATTCACTTGCTTTATTTGTGCTTAGGTTATATGTATGCAACACTAATCAGTGTTAAAATTCTCTTTAGAATCTGTTATAAAAATGTTTGTATGCTGAAATAGGCCATATTTAATTAGACATTTCAAATATGTCCATGATATATATCAAAGTTTTCTGCTTCCTTCAAAATGTTTTGCAGAGTTGAAGGATATTGTGGGTGTCAAAGTGAAATAGATTTGACCTTAAACTTAGAAATGTTAAAACTTCGCACACCCCTATGAATTATAGCTCATTTAAATTTTCTAAAAGATTAGGATGGATCTTGATTTTTTTTTAATCTAGTTTTTATTATTATGTATAACCAACTACAAAGTATTTTATTTGTTTAGCAGGTTGCATACTTTCAGAGAGTAAACGACTAGTTGTCTCTTTACCTAGATGAACTTAGTGGCTCTGTTTAAGTATTAAAAGTGGTTTTATGTAACAACAACAACAATAGTATGATGTTAGACTTAAGCTTTTATTTGCACATTTAGTTGTGTAAATATTTAAAAATCCCAATCCTAGCCATAAAATAATCATATGAGTGATTTGTTTGCTGAACAGAAGTTGTTTTGCTTACCTGAGGCACTGGACTAGACCCATGGTGGGGGTCCCACTGCCCACGGCGGAGTGGGAGATGGCAAGGATCTGTGTGGGACTCCGAGCTGTGACGGTTGTTAGCCTCCGTCGTTGCAGGGGAGGAATTGTCTTGCAAGTGACATGGCTACTGGTGGTAGCTATTTTGGGCAAACAAACTTTTTGCACGTGGAACCCGCAAGACGAAGATTGCAGTCTGGTCTTGACTACCTCCAGGGGGCATGTCACAATAGCACCCACAGTACCCGCCACCCTGCAAAAACACAATCAAATACAGATAAACATAAAAACTACAAATGGATCGCACACATCCTCTATCAGGCGGCGCAAAATAAGTGATCCCTCTGCAGTTTTGGAGCAAGAATAATCCCAAACAGCATTTTATATTCTTAAAGAGAGAAAATTATGAAGCAGACTAGCCAACATACGTTATTAATTCATCCAATTAAATTAAAGTACAATGTCAATGTAAGTATGTATTAAGTAAATAAATGATTCAGAACATTTATTTAACTAAAAAAAATAGATTGTTATTTCTCAGATTTTTAAACACACTCCTATTTTACCTAAATCAATATTAATACATGTTATACAATTTAGCTTTATGCAGCAATTTCTCAAAACCAATGTTTCACTTTATGCAGGGATTTCTTAGAAACATTTAAGATGGGAATGTGGGGTAGGCCTATTTGGGGAAAAGATCAGAGTTTTCACAGTTATTATGGCAAAACATGTTTTTAGACAAAATAAATAAAATATTGCTCCAATATATACATGAAAGAGTTCAATTTTCTTTATATGATCTCAACAGTGTTTGAATATCTGTTATGAGCATATTAACTTTAGATGAGCAACTTTTTAAACGAACAGATAAAGTTGTCATTTAATTCCTGGACACCCTTGATAGATATTCAAGAACTGTAGAAAACTGTGAAGAAAATTAAACTTAAGTTTCTGCTTGAGAAATATTTGATTTCTTTTGACCAAGAAATGTTTTGTTGCAAATAACTATAACAGGTGATGGGCCATGCAAAAACACCAATCTTTTCTGGCATTCCTTGCACTCCCATTTTAATGTGAAACATGGGAGTATCTGTAGGCGTAGTGTTATGTGGGACATCCAAAATGTAGTGTTAGATGTTAGCTAAAACAATAAGAGCAGGGGTCAAACTTTATGACATATAGAATTACCTAAAAATGAATTTGAATATAAAAAACACTAAACATATGAACTGTAAATGAATGCACACAAATAAATCAAACACATACTTTAAAAATGGAAGCAAAGCAACCCTTTCCAACTTGATTATAATGCATTTTCCAAACATCCAAGAATAGGGGAAACGAGAGTCCAATATCTCCTCATTCTAGCAACTACGTGTTTAAATATATATATATANATATATATATATATGTTTTGAGTATTTACACATTTATAAAATAACAATATGGCTCAAAAAATTACTCAAACCGAATAAATTTGGTGTATGAGTGGGGTAGGCTCATAGTTTAAAAAAAACTGAGGGCAAGATGTGAGGTGTGCAATGTGGTTTCATGCCGGGTAGAGGTTGTATGGACCAGATATTTGCATTGCAACGAGTGATTGAGAAAAGTATGGCAATAAGGAAGAAAATTTATTGTGCATTCGTTGTCTCAAAGTGTAGGATCAGGTGAATAGAAGGAGCATCTTATGGTTTGGGTGGATGGAGAGTTGAGCGAATGGTTCATTCAAAAATGAACAGGCTGTTGTTAGAAAAGGTCGTGTTAGGTCTCCATGAGTCAAAAATATATGTGTTCCATTTTTATCAAGTGTGTGGCAAACTTGACAGAACACTTAAGTTTCCAACAAATTTTGTTTTGTGAAAGTTTTCCAAAATGGAGTTATTTAAATTTTATGAAAAGATTTTAAATCCTATGAAATAAGGGAATAAAAGAGATGAAGAAATAGTTATTAACACGAGGAGAATAAATATCAGTGTTTATACAATCTACATTACACCTCTTGGTCAGTGAAATATAGCTATTAACAAACAATGAAAGTGTCTGAAACATTATGTAACTTTGATATTGAACAAACCTACAACAAACAACATCTTGTAAACTGGATATTAGCACCACAGGCCCACAATAAACACAGTGGTAAGTGATCAGTTAAATAAGAGTTAGGTTATTAGTTAGCACAGCACACCCACAGTGAACACAGTGGTAAGTGTCTGAGAGAGGTTAATTAATAGATAAGATGAAAAACAGTTAAGTATGATAATACAGTAATATTTTGTTGTGAACAAATATGGGTGATGTCACAGTATTGTGCAGAAGTGTAACAATAGAACTGCACACAAGTATAGCCTAGTTGGATTCATTGTTGTGAATTATTTATGTCTACAATCTCTTATCGCCATATCAAGAAGTTTCATACACACAACCTCTAGTCCTAGGGTGCACCAGAAAATATATCATACAAAATCATATTTTGATTTAACTTTACTAATTACAAACTAATCCATCTTAATTCCACCTAACCTTTGACATGTCAAATGAATGAAAATTAATTTAAAGTATGAAGCGTTATCGGAGAAATATGTTTAAAAGATGTTATAATTTTAGTGAATTTTGCTATTATGTATCTTATTTCCCAGAGAAATCATGTTCAAGACAACGTGAAGTATTAACTACAATGGCAAGATAGTATTTTACAACACACGAGAATGGATTAGGCCTTATACCATTAAGTTTAATGATTCAAAAAAGAAATTATTATATATTGATCTATTGGAGTGAATGTTTTGTGTATAATATTTATGGTATGTAGTGTTTTTTGTTGGAAAAACGCAGTAAATAAATCATTATGAAAATACAAGTGTGGCATTTTCACAACAATTTCCAGGAACTGACATTTAAAAATCTATGTCAAATAGGTCTACAATTTTCTTTAAATAATTTGCCAAATGTGTGAACATCAATGGTTCATCTTAATGTGCCACTTTTTGAAATTACAAATATAGCCATCAAGTTTGACCAACAGAAATGGTTGTTACAAGTGTGACAAATTTTATATACTAGGCTATTAAGTAACTAGGCCCCTGCTTGGTTCTTTATATAATCAATCCTGTGATGTGTGGCTAACAGACTATAAGAATATGTTGCATTACAAACTAACAAACAAGGCACTCAGTGGGCTTTATTTAGTTATAATATGTTATATTCTGTTATTGGCGTGGTAGCAAGTGTTTCAGGTGTGACAGTATTTAAGTATTGCTTATTTAGCCTACATTTTCAGGCAGATTTATAAAGTTTTTTGGAGATTGCGAAATGGGTTCTTCAAATCCTTGAATCCTTAAGGATATTATTTAAGATACAAGGAGTACCCTGCTTTGCCTGGGAGGAATAGTTTAAGGTAAAGATAATAAAGGAGTTAAAAAGGGTAAAAAGTAAATTTAATAAATAAAATCCAAGAAAAAAGGATAAAAGTGCAAAAGGGATTAAAAAGGGTAGAGCATGCAATAAGGGAAAGATGTATTTTTTGGTAAAATGGTGTAAAAAGGCGTACAAAATTGGCAAAAATGAAAAAAGTTTTATGCAACTTTTAATTATCCATTTTGCACATTCTACCCCTTTTATTGTAACCTTTCCCCGCCCATTTATCCTGTTTGAACTTTTTTACCCTTTTTCCTTTTTAAAAATTTGATTAGATACACATTTGAACCTTTTTGCACTTTTTTACATGAAGTCATAGATATAATAGGGATAAATATTTTAGGGTAAACAGGTTTTTAAAATAGGGTAAAAAGGTTCAAAGAAAGTCCACAAAGGCTAAAAATTAAATCAAACCAATTTTAATATATATATAATATATAATATATATATATATATATATATATATATATATATATA
>CABFOW010002292.1:0-14971 GCA_902141385.1 Timema californicum | reverse complement strand
AGCTCGACTGCTGAGGACGGGGAGATCGAGGTTCGAATCTCGGTCGGGTGAACTGGGGGTGGTTTTTCCTAAATGGTTTTCCACTCTCCCTCCAGGAAAATGCGGGTTCATTTCCTCTAATTCAACCTTCCCAATTCCTAATCCATTAGAGTAATTAGTACTTAAAGCGTATAACCTGAACGGGTAGTAAGACGCAGTGCTAAATATTATTATAAATTATTAATGTGACTCACCTAATATATTTAACCCCACTAAATCACAAGCTATGTTTATTGGGACATCAAGACTCATGTCAAAAGTAAATACTGTAGCTCTACCCTTTCCAGTATCTTACTTAATAACAGTTTTTTTTTATCATTTAGCTCACAAACTAAGAATCTATGTATAGGCCTACAAATCTGTCCTCGACAAATCAAGATACGGTACAAAAATTTGTCCAAAAAAACCCTAAGCTGCTCTCCATATTCCATAAAGTCTCAAAAACTTTCTTCCCTTTTTTCTTAAAGCTATGGTTACAGTGTAAAGTTTGATATTCCTATACTTTGACTACTCTGACATTGTTTATAAATATCGACCTTACTAAAAAGCTTGCATGAAGACTACAATAACTAAAAAATACATTAATTTGATTTATTTACAATCCTAAGTACCAAGACCACATCTCTGAATACTTCGACAAACTGGAATGGGTATAACCAATGAAAGGAGAGCACTTCCCTTCCTCAGTCTTCTACACAAGAGAGCAAACCATCACTTCAACAGAATATTACCCGCCTCGGTGGCGTAGTTGGCTAACGCGCTTGTTGTGTTGAGCTCGACTGCTGAGGACGGGGAGATCGAGGTTCGAATCTCGGTCGGGTGAACTGGGGGGGGTTTTTCCTAAATGGTTTTCCACTCTCCCTCCCCGCAAATGCGGGTTCACTTCCTTTAATTCAACCTTCTCAATTCCTAATCCATTTGAGTAATTAGTACTTAAAGTGTATAACCCGAACGGGTAGTAAGACGCGGTGCTAAATATTATTTATTATTATTATTTATTTAACAGAATATTATTTCTAGGTGAATCTAGCACATTATAAGTAGGATTTATTATTATTATTGTAATTACAAACATGATGAAGTTTTTAGTTTAAATTTTGGGTTAAGTGTAAGAAAAGGCAAGTATGTCTTAACGTCACCAAGAATTATCAAAATGAGAAAATACATAAATAAATGTATATATACCCATCCAAACTTAACATTTAATTTTCTCAGGCATGGAAGGTTAAGTTAAGTTAGGTTAGTTTGTAATTAATAGCACATAAACAATTATTTTATACACTAAATTATATATAATAATTAATCAATTTAAATTTTTTTTAATGTTATGATTATGAATAATCAAAAAAAGACCTAAAATACTAAAAAAAACTACTTCAAGATTTTAAAAGATATCCTTAAAATATGAACAAAGGGCCATAATAAATGCACAAGATTAAATCAAACACGTTTTTTATATATATAATTTTTATACATCCATTACTGTTTCCAGCCTGTGGCCTAGATCAGTTTTTTATTCAAGACATAGTTATTATATTTTCCACTACAGGCTTGCTAGGCCTGTTGTAGCTTCATTTGACTTATAATCAAACTTAAGGCTAGGACAGGCACAACATCCAGTCCCCGGTCGTTAATTCATCAGGGAATTGAACTCGGGGCCCTTAGCTATGTGGACAAACACACTGCTTACTGAGATAAGGTGTCAGACTCTGATGTAAACTGAACTGTTTCATTCTGCTAATTATAGTATTGATATACAATTATCTGCTTTAGAAGTAATACAGTAGCCCTATGGCTTCTTTGGTGCTGACTGACAGCTAACAGCCAACGGCTTTGAAAAGTCACCAGACCAAATTATGTATCCTTACGCCGAACCATATTATCTGCAAAAACATGTGTTTAGCAGCTGTCACTTCTGACAAGCCAAAATTTAGGTATATACCCAAATGTTGATTGTCAGAAGTTAGCTGTGAGCTGTCAGTCAGCACCAAAGAAGCCATGGAGCTACTGTAGCTACCCTCTCCCAACGCAACCCTCTCCAGCCTGGTTGCCTTCTCACCAAAAATGTGTATTTTACAATCAATACAAGCAAAGAGGATACACAAAGTTCATGACCTACATTATCGTCTTATTCTGAGAACCGTGTGATGAAATAATTATGAATTTATAATATATTGAGTGTATTAAAAAAATATACTTAATTAACATGAATGTCTTTAAACACATCAAAAATGCCTAAAACATTTCTATAAAAAATTTAAAATGGCTTTTAGAGTATGAAAACCAAGAAAATATGACCTGAAATTCTAAAATTACCAATGACATGTAAAATATTTATTTCTACAACTAAAGAAACATAAACAGTGTTTATGTTCTTATTAGCATTGTATGTGATGCACCAATAAAATATGACATTGCAACAAAAACATCCAAGTCCTAGTTATGAGTTATAAGCTAATCCAACCTTCCATTTATGAAAGAGTTAAATGTTAATAAAACCAAGAATTGGTCGGCCTATAAAGCTCATCTACGGTGAGAATGTAGGTACCGTGAGAGCTAGCAGGTGGTTCTTTATTGCAGACATTGGATGGTACTTACCAAAGAATGTCAACCTACTTGGAAATTGTTTTTTTTACCGTTTTTCAAACAAAACCTTATTATGATCTTTACCCTAAAAGGTGTTATCAAACAATTCTAATATTACTTGGATCCAATGTTTGTAATTTATTATGAACTTATAATAAATTTATAAAGAACCCGTGTGTATAATCCGAACGGGTAGTAAGATGCGGTACTAATAGTAATAATATAAAGAACCCCTTATTAATTAACACTTATCTACACTACCACCAGAGATCATTAAAGTTTAGTTATTTCCAAGAACCTTGTCACAGTGTACATTGTGGAAATACGTGGTAGCCAACATGCCGTGAAGATGGCGAAGGTATTTAATTCAGCTCATAAATTAATCATTTTATAAATCAAAACATTACCTTGGAGCATCGATTCTTATTTGCATAGTAGTTACTACCTGGATATTATCAATTAAAAGTGGGTCAGGAATGATTAGTTTTGTTTAAAAAAAAGGAAAATATTTCTTTTTCTATTAAATACTTTTATAATTACTATTAATACACAAAAAAAGGTCAGCTGTTCAATTACTAAGACTATATACAGTAATTAATAATTTAGTATAAAATTATATGTTTCCAAAATCACTAGTTTTATTTTATTTCTTAACTCTCAGCCTAATTAGTAATACATTTAACATCAGACTTTTTTTTTACTTACTACTTGTTCAGGTTATAAATGATAACTATACTAACATGACAGGGATGAGGAAGGAAGTATTTTAAAGGTAATTATTTACCATACTCACATTTGCATGGAAAGAAAATGAGAAAAACATTTAGTAAAAACCACCTTCAGTAGACATTGCCGGGATTTGAACCCTAGTGAAAAAAATATCTAGGAAAAACCACCTACAATAGACATTGTCCGGATTTGAGCCCTAGTCTCCTGGTCTTCAACATGGCATAACAATTAATTGTTATCTTTTCCCCCATCCCTTTAAAAAACTTTATTATTAGTTGATTAAATGTGGACAGCAGTAACATTAATTAATGTTGAATAAAACAAAGTAACCCCAAAGTGTATGTATTGTTATTATTATCAACGCTGTTTTGAAGTGTTTTGATTGTAGTAGTACTGATTTCTAACTTAGAGAACAAAGTAGAATAAAGAAGTATAAATTAAAATATGGATTGAAACATAAAATTATTTGAATAGGGCCTAGGCATAAACTACAATTAAAAAATAAATAGTGGTCCTCATATTAAAATCTAGTCGTTTCAGCATCGATCTGCACGGACGACCTTTCCAAGCCATTCACCCCGTTGTTAGTAAATAATTACCATTTCTAAAGTTGAAACCAACGAGCGTGCCTATCGATATAGCAACATATTTTTGTGGATACGTAGCCAATACATATTATAAAATCATGGCACTTTTAATTTATAAAAAAACACCCTATTTCTACAAAACCATTAGCTTACAAAAAATATAAACTTGTTTCACTTTTCTCTATATAATTACACACAACTTCAGTTTAGCGTGTTAGTATCCACCGTACAAATATTGCATTGTGATTTGAATTTAGTTTCTGCACACAAACAATCACATATTTACTAAAAGAGAAAACTACGCCTTACCCGCCGGCCACGAGATGTATAATTGTATCCCGCTGTGACATTAAAACACCTTGTTATAATTTCTTGAACAATGTCAAAGTTGTTTTGTTATTGGATTGCTTAACACTACACCGCTTTACATTTTACACACACTTTACATTGTTTCGAACTATCAATACACGTAACGATCACTGGTTTCTTCTCAACTGAATGAATACACATTACACAATTTATGCAGGCAATAGACAAGATATGCTCGAACTTCTCTACCAGTACACATCATGGAGGCCAACCACTTCAATATATTTATTCCTAAGTGGCCGTAATGCGTTTTAATAAATAGATATCTATACATTCCCCCTTTCTAAATAATTATTATAAGTAATAATGTCAGATTTACCTTAAAGGATTAGTATGCTCTTCAAACAAACAGGATATCATAGGTGCTAGCAATATTTATCGTCACGCTCAAATTTTAAAAATAAAAAAGTTTGAGAAAGTTATAGCTTTTCAATCGAAATTGAGCTCTACAGTGAAATAGCTTGTTAGAAATAAGATTAGTAGTTGCCATAATATATAGCTAAAGTATTTATACTGCCATAGGAACTCCCCCTTGTTTACAAATAAATTCACGAAAGAAGTATTTTCTAATTATTTGGTAAACTAACTCAATAAGTACCATTACATTTCTCAACTTGTCCCTATATTAAGCTAGTTCTATCCATATCTGCGTCAATGTCATCCCATTGGATTTGACAGTCAATACCTTGAACACGGTTATAGAGTTTTATATTGGCAGTACACATCCTGGCCACTGTAATTTGTGACAATTGACTATCCTAACAATGTCTTGTGATGATAGTATGGGTACCAGTATGTAACTCATCATTATGTAACTCCATCCACTTCCTAATATCTTAATCCCTCTCATTTTGTACCAAATATCTTCCAAAGCACCTTGTCTTCAAAAATCCTCAATTTCTTTTTCCCATGCAAGGTAAGAGATTATTTTTCACAACCTTAGATAGCAACCGGTAGAACTACGGTTGAGTATATTTTGGGTTTTACATTCCTTGACATCAAGAGATGCTACCATACAACTTATTGAACGAGTTATAGCATGCATTTCTCGACCGTATTCTTTTCCTAATTTCCACGTTAATATAACGTAATTATCATGACTAGATAAAACTGTTCCTAAATATTTAAACTCATTTATCTTGTCAAATCATACGTTCGCAGTGATGTCTAGATTATCGTCCTCGATATGTGCTGTGTGTGTATGTTCATTTAATTATTATTTTTCAGAATTCACCTCTCAATCTATTTTCTTAATAGTTATTAGTAAAATTTCTGCATTTCTTGCAACAGCTTCTTAACTATTACCCAACCAATCTAAATCCCCTGCGTATTTTAATAGCTGCATTGTACAGTTTAAAGACAGTTCTACTTACTCTCTTACATTATCATAATAGAAAATTCTAATACATAAATTTAGAATAAAAAGTAATGGGGAAAGTGCATCTCCTTGTTTCAATCCATTTTGTATTTCGAAAGTATCTAATAAGTGATATCCAGCCCATGCCCTGCCACGCGTATCTGTCATACATCAATTACCTTGACAAGTTTTTTTATATCCCAACCATAACCGAACCCTCATATAATTTGTTTCTTTTAAGGGAATCGTATACATACAGGGTTTTTGAATGATGACCCAGTTTTGTGTTCACTGCCTTTTATTTGAATGTTTGGAGTAATACTTAGAGTTACTTCTGCATCCAATGTTTCTTCATCTTCTTGTGAAACATTCTCATAATCTTTACTTTGTTTTCCGTGATTCCTTAGGTCCAGAAAAAGAACAAAATTAACTATTGTAGAGATATGTACAAGCACCTGAAGAATATTAAAGTGATGAAATGACTCGCTATTGAAATATTTAAAACACATTAGTTAGGTACCATATTTTAAAAATACTTTGAAGTTAAAAGAATAAAGAATCCGCGTGGACATATTTATTCCTTGTTCTCGGTGCAGGATGTTCATACGACATTTGGTTTATGTATTTGGTGTAATTTTCCTTGATATGCTGCCATTTGTTCTTAATTTATTTCACCGTAAGTACAAATTATTACGTAAATCAGATACAGTTTATAAATATTTGGTTTTATTTTACAACACAAGGTGAGTTAAATAATAAGTTTGTAATGATGTTGGTAATAAAAGAGTGTTGTTGTTTTCCCAGATATTTGACTAATAATACCAAAGAGCACAATTTTCAATACCATTTGGCTTGGAAGTCTCTCGTACTATATTGGCAATATACTAAGTAACTTGCCAGGCCATATGGTCCTGCTTGAAAGAAATGGAAATGCCTGATCTTTAAAAGCGAATATGGATGGAGCTTGCATGAATGTCTTTAATAAATACTAATTTTACAAACTGTATGGGCACCATTAATAGTAAGAATATCAACCCAGCTCCTTCCTCTCACCCTCCAGTTGTGTTAATGGCTTACACACATGCAAATCTTTGTTTTGCAGCCATAGACGTTGGAGGTTATGGAAAGGAAGGAAAGTCATTTGTATTTAAAGACAGTCCATTAAGCAAAAAGTTATATTCTTTAAAACTAAACTTTCCTGTACCTAGGTGTTTATTAAACACATACACAAATTTGCAGCCTTTTACTTTCGTGGGAGATGAGTGATTTAAAATTCACACTAAATCATTTGAGACCGACTAATCTTAATTCTCGCTGAAGCGTTTTTAATTACATACTTTTAATATGTAGGCGTTCTATGGAGTGAGCATCTGGTGTTCTGGAAAATAAATGGAGGCTTTTCCATATTCCTATTATGGTACAACTTGATTTTTTTTAAATGCAATTAAGAAGGCATATTGTATACTTCACCATTCTGATTTGCAAAAGAGACGGTGCTAGCTATGAAGATAGTGAAACTCATACGTTTGTGGAGGTACATAACTGTGGACCAAGTTTACGGGAACAAGGATCCTAAGTGAGATATATTTTTACCGACTACTTCATAAAAGTAGGAGTCGTACAATTTCAAAAACATAGGTTTTCGTTAGCGTTTTTGTTTAGTGAAAATACACTATTTGATTGATTTCAAAAATTTCTGAACAAAATAGATTTATGTTTTGAGGGAAAGTATTTCTTACCCTACTCCTGTTTTACAGCATCTGTCATCTCTTTACACGTATCGAAAAAATTTCCTAAACTAAACCAACATTTTATTATATGTTTCTTTGTCTGTACTCCTCGCATCCTTTATCCTAAATGGCTGGATTATATTGCACGCATTGTATACATTTAACAACACCAAACATAATTAACAAACGTATAGTATGATAATGATATACTTAATATACAATTTTAAAAACCAGATAAATCTTTCCAGAAGAACCAAACACACTGTACAAACGCTCTGATTGAAATAAATGTGTTCTTGTTGTTATCCGGTTGTCCAGTCTTACCATTTAGCTACATTAAGGACTACGATACGTCACTAGTATGACACCTTATAAAACCCAGAGACTTTTCAAAGTGGAAATTTGCCTGCCATGTCAGGGTACAGCAGCAAGTGTCTGGGAAACTAACACATCTTTTGAGACTCCTATAACACATCATGGCAGTGTCCTACATGAGATGAATTCTCGACCTCGTGGCGACTACCCTAAGTCACCACGAGGTCGAGAACTCATATCAAACCGATGTGCTTCCAACTCCAACCTGGCGATACCCTCAAACCGGTTCGATGGCAGCATGATGCGGTTGCATCTAGTACTTGCTTCAAAGCCGGGTATGTGTAGGTGGCCATATTGAAAACAATGTGTAGTGAGTACTCTTCCCCCAAACGGGTTCCAGTAAACTTCCACTAAAACGAAATGTATAATCCCAGCCTAAAATACAGTGTCCACACGAACTCAATTATATATTTCAACTATCTTTCTTAACTCTCCGAACACTATAACGTCATCTTTGGACCAGCATTAGGTTTATATTGAAACATATTGCAACGTAGAGCTTACACATGCCCCTCTCTCAAATAGTTTAAAATGGACTTGTGTTATTCTTAAAATTTATTCTGACCAATGTTATGCAACGTTAAGATTTTTTTGGGGGAGTTTTTAATGATATATTTAAATTTTAATAATAACTATTGTCATGTTTTTGTGTCATTAACTAAAAGCAAAATAGGTAGGCCTACTTCTTTGAACATATACAATACATTTTTGCGAGATACCACCGCTTCATTATTAGCTGATGTTATATAAAATAACAATAACAAACTCAAACATATTAAATGAGGTACTGCTTTAGTTGTGATACCACCATGAATCGTGGCTTTTAAGGTATGTTTTTAGACTTTTAAGGGTATTTGACGTTGTAGCCCATGAATGGCCCAAGCTTAAAATAATTTGTAATGTTTTGTGGCATTACACTAACCTGTTTTCCTTGTTATATCACAAACAATTAAGTTCACACAGGTAAAAATTAATATGGCTCGCAACAAATGTAATAGGGAATATTTCAAGGGGTGTCTTTCAGTAAATACAACTTGGGCAATAAATACAAAATCTCTATGGAAAGTCAATATTAATGTTAATGGTACAAAATCTGGTAGCTTTTTAAACTTTAAAACAAAAACGTTATATATACAATCAATAAATGTAACATTGACAACTAAAGTATATTTGATGTGTTAAAATGAATATGTTAATAATATTTACTATATTTTGTATAAAATAGATTGATACTGTGTTAGGCAATGGAGTTATTAGATATTATATAAAATCTCAATTTATGAAATGGTCAAATTGAATTCTAGAATCTCCTATTATGTAGAAGAAGTGACAATTACAATTACAAAATTATAAGATGAAGGTTTGGGAAGGATTAGACATAAAATATGTATACAAGTATAACAAATCAGTTTATTTAAATGAAAACAAAAGGAATAGAATTACATACGTTTTAAATAGATCTTAGATCAAAGAGTCCACTGTTATTTAAGATAACTGTATTAAGTTATCATGGACGTATACTTCCCGATAGACAGGAATAGAAATAAGCACCTTGATGACAAGGAACTAACAAAATTAAGATGGAACAAATAGTTTAGTTTAGTAACTCTAGAAATAAATACCAGCGCTCATTTTCCTACGAAGGAGCGTCTGCCTCAACTTAGCGGCAGTCGAAAATAGACAACAAATATTAATTTAAGGTTAAGCCACAATACATAAAGACAATCTGGTCTAGCTAATATCAGACTTAGACCTGAAAGGTCTATTCATGAATAATAGTGAAATTATAGTGAATGAAAAAAAGGGTGTTTAATCCTAATTTTATAGCGTTACTATGAGGATAGTTATATAAGCTAACTAGCTTAAGTTAACTCCATAGAGAGTTACGAGAACCAAAGAATAATTTCCTTGAAGAGGAACTAGCATATTATAAATAGTTAAAGCCAAGCTATCAGGAATCTATGCGGTTAAATTACTATGGCTGGTCAATTCCTAATAAGTACTGCCTGGACATTCAATAGGAAATTTAGACTTCCACCCATTACTTGGGCACACAATAAATAGTGCAAACAATATTTGTTTTACTTGATACAAATGGCACCTGTAGGGGTTGGAGACAAAGCACTATCCCCGCGGGCCACTACTATGACTTAGTAGTGCTCCCACAGGTTGCGCACCGTAAATAGATACATAAAAAAGAAATAATCGTGACTACTAATCTGTCACTGACCTAACTAGCTCATTGAAAAAAACGTTAGTTAACCTGATTTCCGCCATAAAGAGATCCTAAACATGGCCATACCGTTTAGGGAGTCATTATTATTCTCTAATATATAAAACTATTTCTTAAGGACTTTAGAAAAATACACTGACATAGAAAATAAAGTCCATATGGACAAAATTAGAGCATTAAACCCTTAATTATAAACTACGCCTTATGGGCATAGGAAGACATGTCAGAATTTTGACAAACATATCTATGTCTTATGGACACAGAAAAAGAGCGTTAAGATTTATGGACATAGAAAATAAAGTCAGACACTCTGACACAAAAAACTATGACTGATGGACATAGTTAAAGAGGTGTTACGAATCTAATTCAGATTCTAACTTTAAAATACTCAAAGTCTCAGACGAGGCTTCATTTGCGACGAAGTGGCCAGACCGACGTCTCACACATCGTAGTCAAAAGTAGTTTCTTCAGCAATGTAGAGTTACGCCCTACTTCTTCCTCCGTCAAATTGATCAAATATAATTCAAAATGTGACGGTCACAGTCACAGTAGAATGGCAAACTCTGATGCTCCCTGAAGGGAAGCATGAGAGCAAGTTCCAACACGTACCAACCAATTGGTCACAGCGTGTGGTTCGAAAATAAAAGACGGGTTGTCGCGTTTCGCGAAGTTCTGGAACAGAGAAACAGAGAAAACATATTATTAGTAATAGTGGGGGGAAACAAAATGTGAAGTGAGGAATGACTGTTATATAGTAACAGAACTGACGGACTCGGAGACAGGTTTGCATCTGGACATCCAAAGGGGAGAGAAGGTTAAGTTGCGAAATTGCGCTTTGCTGGTGTGGCGCCCAGAGAAAAACATCTCTACCATTTATTCGAAGTGGGGCCTATTAGTAAGTCGTTGTTAAGCTGATAGTCTCGGCATAGTCAGCTGAGGCAGTTTTCCTTGAGCTTGGGCGTTTCCTGGCAACATAAATCCACCGTGAGTTAATATCTGCTGCACATTATTAGAATATATTAGCTCTTGTATTCATTGTGTTAATCACATTTATGGTATTTTTATTGTACATGTAAACCAACAGGTTCAACATGCTACAACATAAATATACCACAAGCAAAAACTAGAATACAGTTTGATCAACACTATTATCAAATTATTCAAACCCATTCCATTCATCTAATGTCAAAATTAATTAGAATAATTTTCAACTGCACTAATTTTAATGGTAGGATTTTAAGTACACTTTGATTTTGATAGGAAGCTTGTTCTGGAAGGCCTTTTATCCTACCAAAATACAATATAGTAGGATTCTAACAAGAGATAAATACGTCCAGAACGGGCTTTGTCCCAAAATCAGTGGATAGTTTGAAGGTTTTTGTAATGCACTTTAAAAATTAATATGTGTATATATATTTCCAAGATAAAAAATTTAAGATTTATGAATTTTCAAAAAAATGGTAGGTTTACAGTTATATTACTAATACTGTATTGTATGATTTTTGAAGAAATTAGATTAATACGTTATGATATTACTATTCTTTCAGTTTGGTAAATTATTCACAAAGAAGGGAAGAATGGAACTCTACATTTATTATACATCCTTTAAACTTCAAAATACACTGTAATATAACAATAGGTACAAGCAAATACATTTTTAGATTGCCTAATTTACCAACAAAGACTTAAACTGCTATAGTTGTTTTATGTGTAATATAACTTCGAAATACACTATTGTAAACATTTAAAAAAAATGGGGTGTGGCTGTGTCATGGACACGGCCGTGTGTTGTACGTGAATACGTTTATGTAACGGGTTATATATTTTTTAGATAAAATATTTTTATTTATGTATTTAGGATAAAAGCAAGGAAATAAATAATTATTGTGTTACAATATAACTTTATTAATTATAGGTCTGTGATACGAAAAGTAGATTTTTGATTATATTTTTTTATTCTAACACCTTAATTATATTCACTGTCACTACTTTAAACTAATGTTTTATATACAATCGATAGATTTTGACGACAGCTGACGATTAAAGCTTAAACGAACATCGTAGCTTCTCCTAGTCAAAAGTTATACTAATTGCAAATCTCGATACGCAGAAAAATAACCTCAAAATGGCGGCGCTTCCCCCTCCACCGCGTGCAATGCGTCACTGTTCTCGCTTATTCGCTTATCGTAATGAATTCTTTGATCCTCTAGCTATCCAGTGGTATAATTTAATTTTGGATATAGAGGATAGATTCGAAACTACAACGCCATACTGTATCCCCCGATTTTGTTATCATTAGGTTTTTTGGATTGCCCCCGTATGGTAGCAAATTTAAAGACGTATTCACATCAAAAGTGTGCCCAAGTAATGGGTGGAAGTATAAATATACTATTGAATGTCCAGGCAGTACTTATTTGGAATTGACCAGCCATAGTAATTTAACCGCATAGATTCCTGATAGCTTGGCTTTAACTATTTATAATATGCTAGTTCCCCTTCAAGGAAATTATTCTTAGGTTCTCGTAACACTCTATGGAGTTACATCTTAACAATTTAGTAAAAGACACCCACAACCTCCTTAAAATCTCATTAATGCTATGATTTTGTGTTATGTGTATGTTTTTTTTTGTATTGTTTTGTTATATTATTGGCTCCGTATTTTACTTTTTACTATCGTGTTACCTACCGTTTATTCTTTGGAATTGGTTTATGTTTACACCTTAAGCTCTTTAGTTTAACACAGTGTTAGTTTATCAATCTACAACTTTTTCCCCTCAAAAGGTGGTAGTCTTACCTTGATTGTTGACACTATGAGCCTATCTTATAAGCTCTACCATGCTGAAAAATGCAAGGTAAGACTAAGAACTTACAGGATAAACGAAGGCTACGTTGTATTATTTTGTCTATACACTTATATAAAACCATGCTTAGTAATAATGATTGTTTGTGTAAAAACTTAAAACTCATATAAGATTAATAAATTAATGTTTTACCAAACATCATGCACTTTAAAAATAAACATTACACTAAATTTTAAAGTGGAATTATATTTTTTCTAAACCATACTAAATAAATTATATTTCATTAAATTATTTTTGTAGCCTGAGATTATCTCATTTGACGTAATGTAATATACCCTAACTATACATAATTATTATAAATAATAGTTAGTAAATAAAATTAAATTGCCTTTTGACTTAAAATTCTCAGATTAACACATTAAGTGGATTTATAATTACAATTTAAATTTGAGCTTTTATTTAAAATAAAATACTTCTTTTTGTCAAACTAGCTACGGGTGAATTGAACAAATAATACATTAAAATATAATTAATTTTTTTCTATCGCGAAGCTTTAGGGAGAATATATTAAAGTTGGCTACATTGTCAAGAAGTTGCTACCGAAGTAAACATCATTTCAATTCTTTTCACGCACAGTTCACGTGGACACCGGTTACACCCTTTTAAATCTGAACGCTGATTGGCTGAAATTACCCCTCCCCCACGTGACTCTATTTACAACGATCTTTTGTGTATTTGTGATACGCAGTAGCTAACGTCGAAGTAGCTGTCATGTCATCGACAATCAATTATACCTGGTTAACATTAAAACAAAATTAAGAGCTTATCAACAATCGCATATGCGATACACACATTACTTATTTGTTTATTATATATATACACACACATATTCAAAATTTTAACATAACATAATAGAGCTAGTCAATCATAAATTCCTCTAGTTAATCATTTTTAACTACAATAATCAACTGATTCTAAAGCTAATAATAAAACAACTAAAATTAATCACGTTTAGACAGTACCTATTTAAAAAAAAATACACTTTGTAACTAACAATTTTAATACAAAATTAATGTTATACACTCAATGTGATTTATTTAAAAAAACAATCGAAGCATCTAATCTTCTTGAGCAGAGCTTTAGGTGGAGAACTTACAAATTTAAATAAATAATTTTATTTAATGGCGGATGGTTATAATACATTGAAATAGATCCAATGCCGGACTTTTAGGTATTTTAGGACATTTTATTGTAAGAGGCTAGCAAAGAAAAAGTCAATGTGGATTTATTATTATTATATTGACTAATGCATGTTATAACCATTAATTTGATAGCAATTTGTTAATATATAACATATTGATTTCTTTTAGATTGTTGTTTTGTGTGTCAATATATATTAGAAAACAAAATATATAATTTAAAAAAGTACTGAAATTTGGTTAGGCCTAATTGGATTTTGATATTTATGTATATTCTCGAAGAACCTTAGTATATATTAGAAAACAAAGTATATAATTCAAAAAGGTTCTGAAATTTTGTTACTTGGATTTTTATGTTTATTGAGTTCGTTAATTAATATTGATATTTGTGTTCTAGAACATATAATATGATTGATAATATTATTTTATAGGTATTTATAAGAAGTTAAAACAAATATTAATTGGAAACCAGAGAGTCCAATCAGCTATTGAGTTAATTATTATAATAGATTTAAGTTTGTTTAAAAACGTGTTTTTTTAACAAATGTTTTTGAGTAGTTTTGGGAGGTGGTTGTACATCTGGTAGCCATAAAATGAGAGCGTGTTTTTTCTGTACTTTGCTTAAATGAATTTAGGTATAAATCGCCAGCATGTCTTGGGTGCAAGGGCGTAGACAACTCATTTTTCCAGGGAGGGGTGGGGGTCTGTTAACAAATTATGGGGGGTCCAAACCCCTCTTACCCTGCCCTTACAATAAAACTGTTCATAGTTAGTAAATAATGTTTTTGAGTAAGTAGATATGTTGAGGTAATGTGTGAGAGAAGGGTAGTAAACCTGCCTACATAAGCTACAAATTCCACTTCTGTCAGTTGTTATTTAAGGGGGCCGCCTACCGGAGCGAGAAAGTATCAACCGCTGTCAGGCAACATGACTTTAAATTCAATAGTCTGTGTTGGTTACATGAAC